>CATIWK010348102.1:0-14069 GCA_949634005.1 Mallotus japonicus
CCCCTATGTGGAGGCTCCACATTTTGCTGGCACTGAGTTTGACAACTTCCCAAGGCCAACAGCACCACCTGGTGCACCCAAACATTCTTCAACAGGCTGTGAATGAATATGGTGAAGCATTTATCTATTATCTTGTTTGAACGCATGTATACATGTTATATTGTTGTACATCATGGAAGGGTGCCGAATTTTCATTTGTTGAATATGTTTGCACGAGTAGATGATCTGCTCAAAGAAAGATGATCTGGAAAACACATCCCACCATCATGTTATTAGCAGGCCCCAACTGATGTATGTAATTTATACATAGAGAGGGAGAGAGATGGTTGTAGCTTTATTGTATTTTTCCAGTCGCTAGATGGCTGCTGTTGCGTCATTGTATTATGGTGTAGTTTGTTTTGATTTGAAACATAAGATTCAGGTTCAGGTTTTCGGTTAGTTCCTTGGGAGATTAATGTATTATTATTGCATTTATGAGTAAAAGTATAAATTAGCATATGATTTCCTAGTTGTGGTCATGCTACTGAGCAAGATTTTATTCAACGAAATCTGTTTAATCCACTGTGTCTAGCTGAAGGATTGCTAGGGTATAAATGAGCCGAGCTGCTCGCAAGCAATTCGGTGTTTGGCTCGATAAAAGCTCGTTCGAGTTTGTATATTGAAGCTCATTTAATAAACGAGCCGAACTCAAACTATACAAAACTCGGCTTATGAAGCTCGTGAACATGCTCGAATAGAAGCTCGCGAACATGCTCGAATAGAAGCTCGTAATTTTAATGAATAGTAATTTAATTTTAGATATATAATATATAAATTCGTATTGTAAAAAATATTTTAGAAAATATATTATTAGAATAAAATCATAATTTTTATTAAATATACTGTAAATTCTTTAATAAATAATTTATTTTTAATTTTTTAATGTATAATTTTAATTTATAGTTTGTATTTTTTAAAATTTTTTTAGGCTCGTTTAGGCTCATGAACACCAAATGAAATAGCGAGCTCGTCTCGATTATAAATGAACCAAGCTTGAACTAGTCAAATTTCGGCTCGGCTCGATTACTACAATAGAGGCTACAGATGGAAGGAAGATATGTAGTTGCCAAATCTTTCAATCTAACACTTGGATGAGAAAGAGGGAATGGGCTAGGCTATGGGAAGAATGTATGTCAAGCGACTCTCACGTTGTAGGCTAGAAAGTGCCAAATTCATGTTCTCAAAAGGGCGATGATAGAACAAACTGTTGCAGTTGCAGAAGCTCTCCTATTCTTTTTAAAGTAAACTGTTGGCGTCTAACGCCAACCCGTGGAGTTTAATTGTTGACCGTTTTCACGCTGTAGTGCGATAAATACAGGCACACATGATGGCTGCCTTCCTCGGCTTCCCATCTGAATTATTCTACTTTTGAACTGTTTACTACTCGTTAAATTATCATATATTACACGTTTCAAAAAAAAATTATCATCTATTACAAGTAATTATATAATTTTTTTTCTAAAAAACCTATAAAAAATTCATAGATCTTAACTATTTCTCAATTAAATTTTTACTTAAGATTATCTACTAAAATTCGATGTTTTTTTTTTTTACCAAATAAAGAGAACTTCATTAAGAACCCAAATAGGACACCAGCTAGGCTGGGAATACAATAGAAACTAAAACAAAATACAACTACTATAAAGTAGTTCTTAACTAATGACAAACATATTTGTTACCATTCACAAGTCACTATAGCCGATTAAAGCAAATATTAAGAGAAAAAACAACAAAACAAAAAGCATAAAACTAGCTAAAGAAAAAAGAACCAAAATGGATCTCCCAATCCTGCTGATCTAAACAAAGGCCGACAAGTTTGTCCGTCCCCTACTGGAGCATAAAGTTGAACAGATGGCAGGCTTACAAAGCCAACCAGAACCCCAAAGAGGGGACAGCCGAAGAAGCCAAGCAGCCATAGCCTGCAGCTTCCTAGATGGAGAGAAAAATCAGTCCATCCTCCACCATCAATACCATCTGTCATCGGACTTGGACTCCTCGCTGGACTAGAAATGGGTCGTTGGATTAAAGATGCAAAGACCGTCTTCTTCCTTCATCAACGTCGACCTGACTGAAGCGAGGACCGAGGAGCAGACTCCAGGTGACCCTTACCAAGAGCAGTCTCCAGCTTCAAGGAATAGAGGAGCAGATTAGCCAATGTTGGAACCACCATAAAACCAGACCAAGACTGAAGAAACCAGCTCGCCCTCTTACTGTACAGCATCACAGCATCACAGTCCTGCCTTTCTGTCCACCGCCGGACTGGTGCATTAACCAGCTGCTGTCGAACGAAGACCAACAAAAACCGGGCATGAACCAGTTGCTTCTTCATCTTCACTGGATGTTGAGAGAACTCTCACTATAAAACTCTTCGAGAGAGCACTAAAACTATTTCTTTGGACAGGCTCCTTCAAGCAGGACACTAGAGCAAACAATGGATTCCACAAGATCAAAATGACCATGGACTATCAAGAAGCTAGAGCTAGATCTAGCACTAAGGATGATCAAAATACTAAAATTCCAGAACTAGAAACTAAGTAAAATAGCTTCAAATAACTAGGTTATCTAGGGAAGAAGATGAAAAGAGAAAGAAAATAGGCGGGAGGGTGGTTTTTGGCCATGAGGAGAGGCCAAAAACCACCCTCTGTAAGCATTTGAAGAGAGGGCTTCGGCAGCTGAAAACAGAGAAAATTTCAAATTTCAAATTCTCCTTTTTGTTTCAATATAAAGTTAAAAAAAATTCGATTTCGATGTTTTACACCTAAGAACATTGATCATTCATCAATATATTATGATATTATAATTGGATGTATTCAAATCAAATTTGTATTTAAAATATATATTTATTTTAATATATTTAAATATTTATTTTTTAAATTATAATAGTATGAAGTTGGGCATTGAAGTTATTTGAGTGCATAATTAGTCAAGTACAGTGAGGATTTTTTTTTTTGAGGGGAAAGTACAGTTACGTTTTAGAGGAATTAAAATATTATGTTTGTGATTATGATTGTTGGTTGTATTTTTGAAGACAATATGTCAATGCACGATTTGAGGCCGGAGATCAAGCAAACGAGGAAGTGGAATATAATATGATATAGTAAAAAGATGCATGGTGGAGAATAGGTTCCGTTGAGTCCATGAGTCATGTGGGAGGGAGGTTAATGTATGGTGGCGAATGAAGACAGTCCAGTCCCACATGGCGCGGATTTCGGTTTAAGAGGTCGCGGTTCGAACCTCTGCCTCATATGCAGCTGCTTTTTGGATCAGCTGTTTTTTGGGTCAGAATTTTCACCTCAAAAGGAGTCCTACTCGATTTGAATGGGGATGGACTTGGCTTAAAGGTGCCGTCCATAATTGGAACTTGTTCAGAACACTTCGTGCTCAAATGCAAAAAAAAAATAAAAAATGTGTTTGTCGATCAATAGAAAACATTAATGCAACATGATTAGTTGTATGGTTTTTTTTTTTTTTTTTTTGGAAAATGGGGAAATTAAAGCTGTTAAGTTATAGGAGGGAGGAAAAAGATAAAATATAAATACAGTACAATAGAAGAATAAGAAGGAGAGGGTTTTTTTTAATACATTAAAAGGAATGAGGATTAAATAAGTAAAAAATGTTGTTAAAAAAAAGTAAAAAAGAAAAAATAATATCTATAAGGAAAAGGGTCAAGCTTTAAAACGGTCAAAGTAAAAACGAAGGAAAGTAATAGGGAATAAAGAAAGAAAGAAAAAATGGTCCTCCTAAGCCGGCATAATTAATAATAATAACAATCTATATCTATCTACTTATATATATAAAACTGAAAATGAAATTAACTGTTTATCTATAGTACTTAGATTGATATCAGATTGTACTTCCTGAGTAGCCTAAGTGATAAAAGGTGTAGACATCTGATTGTAGAGATTAGGGTTCGAACATGACTCTCCTCCCTTTTATAGCGTTGGAAACCACTTAATCTGAAAATTTAGTATGAAAAAAAAAAAAAAAAGATTGACATCCAATTTTGAACAATTTGCAAAATTGTCACCGTTTGGTTCTTTGTTCTTTCAACCTTTTATTTCAACAAAATTGCATGGCTGTCACTGACCCTTTCTTTTCCATTGCTGTGCAGGTACAGCTCCCAGGGAAGAAAACGAGGCCTTTTCCTTTTGCTGTGGAGAAAAGTTTGCTGCAATTCCCTTTCTGCCCCTGCTTGCTGTCTACAGTGCATATAACTTGTTTTTTTTTGGATTTTATTCATGCACATTTTGGGATTTAAATTGGTCAAGGCAATAAAAGTTTTGCAATTAACCAATGCTAATTTTTTTACTTGCTATGTTAAATTTAATTTCTTATAATTTTTTTTGATATCCCCCGCTTGCTGTCTACAGTGTATATAACTTTTTTTTTTCTTTTTTTGCTTTTTAGATTTTATTCCTGCACATTTTGGGATTTAAATTGGTCAAGCTACTAAAAGTTTTGAAATTAACAGTTGCTAATTTTTTTTCAACAATCAAATTTTTTTAATTGCTATGTTAAATTATAATTTCTTATATATTTTTTTTGATATGAATGAAATGATTTTACATTTTGAATTATAATTTCTTAATAATAAAATTTTATATTTGTACATTTTGATGTTAATTTTTCCTTGCTCTTTGCTAAATGATTAGTTTTACAATTTTATTAATTATCTGATTTTGTAGTTGTAAGTTTAGTGAAAAAAAAAATAGTTTTTTAATTTTTTTCTTTTGGATTGTATTCTGATTTCTTTACTTAGTTTTTAAACTGCTGCATAATATTGGGGATAAACCATGTACAAGATTTCTCTCTAGCTCTATAAATATTGTTACCTTTTAGAGAAATTACAATTTTTAATATTAATTGTAGGCGGCGGGGTTCAGCGCACGCCCAAGTGTTTGGCGACCACGATACTATGCGGGCTCAAGGCTTGCTAAGAAATACAACATGAGTTTTGGACCCATATCGGAGATGGAGTCGCCACCCGGTACACACTGTATAGCAACTGGATTCTACGGAAGGCCCCAACAGCTGTCCTTAGAGATTGGGTTGGGAAACTGGGTATGGGCTTTTGGAATGCCTACCCAACCTTACAGTTGGCCTCCGTTTGTGTTTTGTGTTTTATGTTTTATTACCTTTAATTATTTAATTATTTCTTTATTTACATGCGAATTACAAATGCCTCCAAACAATTTTCAAATTTTACAATTAAGTCCAAGTTTGCACATTAATCCAATTTCATGCAATTTAGTGTGATTCACGACATTTATCACAAATAATACAAAACATTTATTAAAAAGAAAGATAAATAAATAAGTGCACATGCAAAGAAATGGGGGGAGGAGAAATGAGTTACAACCCTTTTACACGCAAAAAATAATAATAAAAATAAATTAATTACATAATAAAAATCTAAAATTAATAGGGATAAATATTTGATGATTTAAAATCATCCTAATGATTCCTGCAATAGACAAAAATATTATTCCCACAAATATATAAATCCTACAAAAACAAAACCACAAAGTTAATTCATAAACCAACTAAATATAACAAAGACAATAAACAATATAAATATCTAATTGAGCAAAATAATAAAATAATTACATAAAAATACTGAAATATAGAAATACGAAAACACATGAACATACAAATTATACAAAGATGACTACATAAGGTTCAAAATTAATATAAATCTAATAATTAAATAATAAATTAATATGATAAATCGAATTAAAATGATAAACATACACACTTAAATTTTAAAGGGAAAAGGGTCAAATTGGACCCTCAACTTTGGACCAAATCCTACATTGGCCACTATTGTTTTTTTTATTCCCAAGTGGACCTTAATATTTCAGAAGTGTCTCAAAAAAATCCTCCGTGAACAAGACCGTTAAAAAAAGATGATGTGGCAGAAGTCTCAGTTAAATGGTGTTATGTAGGATGTGGGACCCACATCTCCTGCTTAATCACGTTGACATCCCCTCTTCTCAACGAGAAGTTATACAGTGGTCTAGGACCACCAACTCATCATGTCTAGTTGCAAAGTCAATCCAATAATAGTTGAATAACTCATTAAAAGGAAGGAATCTAAAAACCTAAAAGGAAATGGGCGAACCCGTCATACCTTGATTTAAGGAAATCATTTCTTATAATTAATTAATTAATTAGTTTATTTATTTATTATTTTCTTACTTGTTTTAATATAATTGGTTTGGCCTTCCAACTAAGCAATGGTTTAGGACCATTATATAATTTCTCCTTCCCAACAGGCCAACCATTATCTCTACCTGCACTGGCTTCTCTATGCCTGCGCCTCCTACCTGAACGTCCCAAAAGCATTCTGCCATGGCGGTGAAGGGGGCTTACAAAGGATAATCCAGCATCGCCATGGTCATCGTCTGTCATTGTCACCATATGAAGACTTCAAACCACCGACTGCAGATGAGTGATGGTTATCTCGAGACACAGTGGAGCCGCTGGCATTCGTCTTCGCGATCTTCATGTATACATTGAAGCTTCTACTCGGTCTGCAAGCTCGAGTGCTTCATGTTCTGATGCTAAATTTAGACAGTTAAGGACATGGTCTGGGGAGAATTTGTCTGTTGTACACATGTAGTGGTTAGGGGTGTAATCGAGCCGAGTCGAGTCGACACACTGCCAAGCTCGAGCTCGACTCGATTGTCAAACTCGAAGCTCGAGCTCAACTCGAACTCGATCGAGCTCTTTTTTTTGAAGCTCGAGCTCGACTCGATTAAAGAATTCATATACTCGAGCTCGACTCGGCTCGACTCGATTACTTAAATAAAATTTTTAATTTTTTAAAATTATATGTTTTTAAAATATTTAAACTCGACTCGAGTTTGAACTCGAACTCGACTCGGTTAGCAAATATATATTTATAATTATATTAAAATACAGGGTAAAATAGTAAATATATTAAACTCGACTCGAACTCGATAGGCTCGATTAAGCTCGCGAGCTTTTCGAGTCACATATTTAGGAGCTTGAGCTCGACTCGATAGTTTACTCGAGTAGCTCGAGCTCAAGCTCGACTCGACAATCATCGAGTCGATTTCTAGTTTTTTTCGAGTCGATCCTGAGTAGCTCGCGAGCAGGCTTGGCTCGGTTACACCCCTAGTAGTGGTAAATTGTATCCCCAAGACTTGCTTTTCCACTCTGAATACATCAATATATTTACAAAATCAAGAGAATCAGAAACTCTGGACCTTAAAATGTCAAGGTACATATGAGTTTGATTACGAAGGAGTGCTCACCTTTGGAAGAGAAGCTATGTATGTATCTGGAATATCCATCTCAGAAAGAATGCTAATATGGCAGCTTTGTGAATTTGATTAGCACAGTCACGTTTGCGCCTCAAGTGCTTCCTTGACTTCTCAGAGAGACCGCCTGGAGGAACACAAGGAACTGGCACCCACCATTTCTCCTCTTTCCGCTGAACAATTACTCTACGGAATGAACCTGAACGAGTTGAATTCGATGACATACTTCCTTATTCTGCGTACCAGAATTCTGTATCCTGGAAACTATCCAGTAATTCCTGTCAAACAAATTCGCGTCATTGTGAGATATGAACTGCAAAAGAAAATAGAAATGAGTTGTTTTGATCAAAAGAATGCACGTCTAACGTCTTACAATGAGCATTGCGTCAAGCTTTGTTAATGCAGGAAGGTTGATATAAATGTGTGATCGTGGTCTGCTTTCCATCACCTAAAGAGCCAAATGAATCCTGTTATAAAATAGAAAAGATAGCAAATTCAATTCAGTTCCTGGCTTGAATTATAATATAACTATACGGTCCTCAAGAGTTGTTCCATCTTTTAAATTCTGGGACTTGGTAGGGATAAACTCTACAATGTAATCACATACAGATAGAAGACAATCCATTTCTCTCTTCCACATTGCCTTCTTTTCAGGTTTCATTGGCTCTAATCTCAGATTCTGGCCAAACACAGTTGCTGCAGAAGAATGACATAAATAAACAATAGCAAACAACTGATGAACAGAATCAGAAAGCAACAAGCTTCTATTTTAATGATCCGCTATTTTTTCTGTTTGAATTATATACCATAAAGATTGGTTATGGAATTTGAGATTGTGACAGCAGTGCAGACACCCTTGCCACTTCCTGACATGTCTTCACCAAGCAAAAGCTTTGAGAATCTTTCTTTCATCATCTCAAGCTCTGTCACAAAATTTTAATGTAAATGACCAGAAGGATTACAAATTTAGCAATTTATAATGAAATGTCAAACCAAAAAAGACATGAACTCTGCCAAATAAAAGCTCACCTGGGTCCACTAGTTCTTGATCATCAAGCTTGTCATCAACAATACGCATGCGTTGCTTCATTCCAAGCCTTCCAAGTACAGCCTTTCAAGCTTGCCATGAGTATTTCACATCATCATGTTCACGTTCCCTCTCAAGCCTTCTCCATTTCTGCTTTAGAATTGGATCAATTTCACGAGGCCGAGCAAAGGGGTGAGTTGTCTTCATATGCTTCCTTAGTTCCTTAAAAGTTCCAATGAATAAGCAATCATCCTGCATCCAACTTCTCTTTTTCACATTTACATAATCTCGTGCAAGTTCCACCACAGTCCATCTTTTCACTTGGCCCCTGCAAAGTGGGCATGCTAGCTCTGTAACTTCGCACTTGTCAACACCATCGCATTCTTCGCACATCAATAACACCAATAACATCAATTGATTAAATTTCAAAGAAAGAAAAAGAAAAAGAAGAGTTTAAACTAGTTGCTTATTGACCAAAACTGTTGATCTCGGTGCTGTTTGTGGTGGCCGGAGAATCGCGAACTTTACTGAGCATCACCATTCTTTTTGTTGCTGCAAAATTGTTGCTAAGGATGAGATACTTTTTTTATTTTTTATTTGGCCAATTGCACAATTTCACCCTTGAACTTTACTCATTTATTCTATTTCACCCCTATACTTCTATTGCGTTCAATAGCACTTCTGAACTTTTATTTTTTATCAATTTAACTCATAATTTTGTCAAGACTAGCACGTGTCTGACAATCGTGCTTAGTTGGACAAAGATGCCAGCGTGGATTAATGAAGTGGGCCCTTAATCCAACATTTAAAATTAAAAATATTTTAATTACCAAATGGTAAAAAAATAAAAATAAAAAATAAAAAAACCTAAATCCCTAAATATGGATTCTAAAATTCCCAAATCAATAATTCTCGTTTCCTTCAGGGTTTATCTTTCTTAAATATTGATTCAATCCGTTTTAGAGCAATGCGTCATCTTCCCAAAATGCTTTCTTCTTAAAAAAAATCGCTCAACTTGTTGCTGGTTATGGCGTTATGGTAGCTTCGCTCACCTTTGCATCTTCGTTTTGAGGTTCCAAAGTCGATGTTATGTAAAAAGAAGAGTCTCTGGATGATAAGGAAGCAACCTCTCAACAATGGACCTACAATGACGAGTCTTGCTTGCTCTCCCATCTTCAATTCTTACTTTTCTGTACTTGAAACCAAATGATACCCAATAAGAACTCAAAAAACTGAAGCAACCAATTCGATTCAATTCATAGTAAAACCACTAATTTGGTATTACTGTTGTTGTTGTATAGAGACTAGAGAGAGGCCATAACCATGGCTTTGCTATCTAAACCTCCACCGTGTCTTCTTCACGACCGCTGCTGTGCTTCAATTAGCAAGGCTATGCGATGCACCATATCTTTATCTTAAGTGTATGAAGTTGGTTTCTAGCCATTTCAAGGCTGTAGAGAAAACTGAAGGATGGAAGTTCATGTAAGAGCATGATCCTTTTCTTGAGCTTGAGATTCTGCAATTCATCGATGAAGCTGAATTGGTACGAACACTATCGCTCCCGTGATTTTGTCTTATCTGTCTCATTTAAGGGCGCTGTTTAGTTCTCGTGTGTTTGCATTAAAGACTGGATCATCGGACGGGTCGGACCTACTTAGAAAGCCGATTGCACTGTTAGAGGAGTTGGGCAGAATTTCTGAGGGTACTGGAAAGAAAAATTACCAGGAACTGGAAGAAGATAAAGAGGAATGGGTCGACTGGGAAGATCAGATTTTGGAGGATACAGTTCCTCTTGTTGGCTTTGTTAGAATGATTCTTCACTCTAGCAAGTGAGTTCTTCTTTTCTTGTAACTGGTTTTGGTTTAGTTTTTACAATTGAAGATGTGGGTTATAGATTGTTAGGTGTAGAATTAATTGTCTCTTATTTTCTGGGTTATCGATGTGGCCGATATTTTATTGTTGCAGATATGAAAATGGAGATAGATTAAGTCCAAAACATAAGAGAACCATTGTTGAGAGGTCGCTTCCTTATCATCCAGATTGTGAAATGACCTATAATGACGATTATTGCTTGCTCACAGATGTGGTTCAAGGAATGCAAATAAAGTGGGTGGGAATGAATGATTTTGTTTTAGGTAAGTTTTAGATGAAGAGAATTAATGAATGAAAAAAGAATGGACGAGGATGAGTTTAAGATGGAGAGAAACTATTCTTTAATGAATTTTGTTTTTTGTTTTTTAACAATCAATTAATTTAATTAATAATACTCTGTCAAAGGGTTAAAAGAGGATAGACAATGACACCATGGCAGCTATTTTTTCCCATTCACGCTCTTCACAAAGTTTAAAGTCACGCGCTATTCCAGGTGGCAGCTACAAGTCTGATATTAAATGTAAATACAAAATCATAAGTTAAATTGATGAAAAATAAAAGTTCAGAGGTGCTATTGAACACAATAGAAGTATATGGGTGAAATAGAATAAATGAGTAAAGTTCAGGGGTGAAATTGTGCAATTGGCCTTTTATTTTTATATAACATATGGGAAAGGGAGAGCCGGAGGTGGAGTGGAGCCCACTTGCCACATGATCATCTCTTAATGGTTGTTTGGGCCACATCATCTTTTTTTAACATTGTTATTAACGGAGGGTCTTTTTTAAGACACTTCTGAAATATTAAGGTCCACTTGGGAACAAAAAAAACAATAGTGGCCAATTTAAGATTTGGCCTAAAGTTGAGGGTCCAATTTGACCCTTTTCCCAATTTTAATAGAAATCAGAATTAAATATACTTCAATATATATATAAACCCATGCTAATAAACCAAATCGAATCGAACCGAACCAAACCGGACTGAACTGCACAGGATCAGTTCGTTTTCGGTACAAATAAACTAAAAAATAAATTATAACATAAGAAGAGGAAGACACCTTCCACCAAGCTACACATGAACTTCTGACATATATTCAACACTATATATATATATATATTCACATCTTATATTCGGTTTTCTCAGAAGAGAAACTCGGAAGAGAAAAACAATTAAACATAAAAAAAAATCACAGAAAATAAACATGCAAAAAAATATAAAAAATTTAGATACAAAAATTACATAAATAATAAATAAAAGAAAAATGATTGATCAAAATAAAAAATAAAATCAATAAAGTAAAATAAATAAAATTAATCTCATTGAAGCAATAAAATATAAGCAAACATATTAAATGAACTTAGAATGAAAATATGAAAATAGAATCTAAATTACACAAAATAAATAAAAATAACATACAACAAACATGAATAAAAAATATACAAACTAAATAGAAATAAAGAAATAATAAAAATAAAGAGAAATTAGTATCATTTAAACATAGAAATTAAATAAAATGAATACAATAAAAATTTAGATTTTAAAATAAAAATATAGAAGAAACTAATTTGCCCTCAAATTACCTTCAAAATGATGCAATATTCAGTCTCCGTAGTGCAAAACCAAATCTCCTCTTCCTTCTCCAAATCAAAACTCTCTTTGGTTTTTTTTTTCTTCTCTTATTGTTCTTCCTTTTTTTTTAAGCTAAGAGCAAAAAACCTCTCTATTTTTTTTTGTCCTCCTTTCAAGTTTTTTTTTTCTCTGCCGAGAGCCTCTCCTCTCAAAAACCAAGCCTCCTTTTTTATCTACCCTCACACGCCCCCCATCCCCTCTTTCTTTCTTTTTTTTATTCCTTCCTCATAATATCCCATCATCAAAATCACCTTTTTTCTTTACTTTTCTTCAAATTTCCTCTACTTTCCCTTTTTTTCTCTTTTCTTTTTCATTATCCCAAAAATCCTTCTTTTTTCTTTTTCTTTTTCTTTTTCATTCCCCCAAAAATCCCTCTTTCCACTCTAACCATTTCTCACCCTTTTTTTTCTTTTTTTTTTCAATAATATATATATATATATGGGCTTGGGCTTTTGATGGGCTTTTAGATTTTTGACGGGCTTTTAGCCCATTAATGGAAAAGGTTAGGCTTTGCACTATTAAGCTCATTTTGTTTGGACTTTCATCATTGGGCTTGTTGCGGGCCGGCCAAACCGAGCATCCACAGTTCGCCCCCTATTACGGGCCGATCGAACCGGGTGTCTACAGTTTGCCCCCTTAGTTTTTCGAAAAACTGAATTTTTGAAAATCAATTTTTTGAAAAAAGCAACATGCATATCAAAGAAAATAAAAGATAAGAATGATATACCTGACCTTCGATTTGTTGGCCAAACGTGGAACATATGATTCTATGGCTATTATCAACTGATCAGATTTTGCAGGTCTGTGCTTCATTTGGGCCAACTTTCCTCTCCATCTATCTAAGAAGCTTGTGAAAGGTTCATCTGACCCTTGCTTTGTGTTCTGTAATTCTTGGAGAGAGACCTCAAATTGTGAATTCAACCCATACTACTTGATGAAGATTGAACACATCTCCTTCTAGTTTTGTTGGACATGTACATCCAACGTATAGTACCATCTGGTGGTAACTCCTTCTAATGATAATGGGAATTGTTTGATAATCTGAGCTTTAGACAACCCAGTAACCTTCATGTAAGTGACATATTGCTTCAGGTGCATATGAGGATCATCAGTGCCAGAGTACTTCTTCATATTCAGGAATTTGTACTTTGGGGGCAATATTTCTTCCTCTTCTAAATCCAAGCCCAAGTTAGCAAGGTTAGGACCAAGCCCGTGCTTCTTTAGTGTAGACTGCAATTGATCCATTTGTCTTTGTGTGTCTTTCATCCATTCTGACTCTGTTGGATCTACTGGTGCCTTTTCTTTTAGTGGTTTCTCAAGAACAGTTCTAGCTCCAGAGTCTTGTTCATTACATGTCTCGGACCATCTGTCATATGTCATCCCCAATCTCTTTCAATAGTTTTCTCTTGAATGATTCAATATCAAAACTGGAGGGTCCTACCATTCTACTATCTTGTTAAGTGGTCTCAATTGTTGATATTGATGGGCCGAATTTCCTTAATCTGCTTCCAAACGAGAAGAGGCTTATGACTATGAAAAATGCATATGAATGTCATGTATGCATGAAATGCAAAATTTACTTAAAGAAAGAAATAAACACATACTCTATTTACACATAGCAAAGAAACAAAGCACAAAGCTCTCAAACGATAATTCTCCACCCTTATTTCTCCCACACACGTGTTCCATGGCGAGTCTCTTTTCCTAGGATTTTTGTTCTGGGTTTTAATTATCAACAGGGAATAACAAAATTGACGTATGCAAGATAACTCTCGAAACACAACTAACAAGTAGTAAATCCTCAAATAAATCCAAAGTCCATTCTTAATGGGCTATGAGTGATATCAAGGCCTTACCTTGTTAAGATCCATTTGCAATGGGTTAAAAATAGGCATGAGAGGCCCATCTTAACAAGGTCCATTCACAATGTGCTTGGGCCTTATTCAAAGAATTACCATATGGCATACATGAAAGCGGAACGGTTATGCACTTAGACATCCAATGCCTAAGTGAGCAAATTTCAAAAATTTCTCAAACATAACCCTAGAACTCATATAGCATTCCATAAGCCAATATCAAATTTGCAATTAATCACACAACTAATGCACAAACACAAAGGAAATCAGTGAGTTGCGGAATTACTAACCAATTTCCATGAGTTTGGAGAAGACCACATTTAATCTACTAGTTTGGAATCTCCTTCTTGATCCAACTCTTG
>CATIWK010348379.1:0-14421 GCA_949634005.1 Mallotus japonicus
TACACAAGCTTGATTAGGTTTGATTAAGCTTTCGAATCTATCAATTCACATATTTAGAAGTTTAAACTCGACTTGACAATAAAAGAGTCGATTTCAAAATATATTTTAAATTTATTTTGAATAGCTCTGGAGTGAGCTTGACTCAATTACACCCTATCACTCACTCAAAAACGTACTAGTGCCGCTGCAATTTTTTCTTTTACGTAAAGAAAAAGTTACATTCCTAACGATTTTAGCTATAGAAATAATCATTAACTTACGAGGAATAAGGAATGGCCTACTCAATCCAATTATACTTTATTCTCGATTTGTGGAATCTTAAAAATTAATTAAGGGTAAGATATACAAATAATAAAAATATGTTATTAGCTAACATGTATTATTCTCGTTAAGACTATATATATATATATATATATAATATATGTAATCTAAAGTATTTTTTTACCAACTGAAATTTTATAAAGAGAAACAGGGCTTACAAAGGAACATATAAGCTAAGAGAGACCATGGATTTACAAAAGAAATCATGGCAGTCATCAACCTTACTTTTACTTCCACTATTATAATGTAAGAGTAATGAATATGACAAACCAAAACCTTCTAAAACTAAACAGCACAAGAAATAAAAGAAGGAGGTAGAGCAAAAAACAAAAAACAAAAAGCAACGAGTGATGATCAACAACTTAGGAGTTGGACTTCATAGAGTCCTTCTCAATAACAGAGACTGAGAAGCTGTCTGTACCACCAACAACCTTTAAAGGAGTCATGGAGCTTCCAAAGGAAATTTGTTTCTTCACCTTTACTCTGACATCTGCTCTTGTTTGGCTCAAGGCAGAGTAATTTTCACTCTTTGCTATTAGCACGTGAGTAATATGTGCCTTAGAGAAGCTTGAAATAGAGAAGAAGAGCTCCATGAAGACTGAGTTTCCACTAGCTGAAGTCAATAGAAAAGCACTTGTTATGATTGTTGGCTCTCTAGTCTTTTACCTTGAGCAACAAAGTTAATTCGGGACATTGCCAACTCTAAGGATATGGCTATGACGAAATCAGAAACAAAGGCATAGAGATTTTCATCTTCTTCTAGTATTGTTGGAGGATCTTTTTCTCCATCAGTATCAGTTCAAGGCCATTGTGGAATAGGGCTGTGTTGAAAGTTATATAGTGGTAACACCATAGATGTGACATGTCAGGTTTCCATAGCTATAATGGAGATGTTCGTGTTGTTAAAAGTTGGGAGCTTAGGCTGTAGCCAGATTGGGGTGGTAATGAACATGGTGGTTGTGACATTGTTGAGTAGGATGAAGGAACTATGAAAAACCTGGGTTGTGAAATTGTTGAGAATAGTAGTATGCGCTGGATGAAGTATCCTTCATCTTAGTATCATTGAATGCAATAAGACAGAGCAGCAGAAGCTGCACCATCGTGAAAACATTAACCATATAGAGACTTTCTATCACTATCAAAGAGAGACTTTCTCCCACTATTAATATCTTGGCAGATTGTTAAGTAAGAATTTTTCACATAATCTAAAGTTTAATGGTTTATAATAAGGACAAAAAATATAAAACATATAAGAATTTTAACTAGAGAGTAGGGTGGCTACTGGCCGGCTTGGGCTTGGAATTGGGTTGAAACTAGTTCAGTTAATTTCAGAATTGAACCGGTTAAATTCAAAACTGACTTAAAACCGGAAGGATCTGTTCACTAGAGATGACTCTAATTTTAAACCGGTCAGTTTCTATTCCAAATCATAAATTTAAAAAAAAAATTATTACTGAATCAACATCAAAAATATGAACCAGCCCAAATGGAACCATGAACTTGAACTTGCTAGTTTGGAACCGGTCCAAAACCCAAGGGAGGTATAGTTTAGTCCAGTTTCACTCTTTTATGAAATCGTGAACAAACAATTTTGACATGAAATTAACCGGTTCACAAACCGTAGCCACCCCTAATTGAGTATTGGAAAGTTTACTAGAATATGCAAAGATTAAAATAGTACAAAATGATTTTACTTTCAAATATATTATATATATATATATCTTCTTAATTTTTAGGTTCATCGAGCTCTTTATTCTTTAATCTACGAAAACAAACGGAAGATTGAATAGTTTAATTCTCTTCAAAATATTAATATATTAAGATTTCAATTCTTATATGTCTTTTCTGTATTAAAAGAAATTAATATAGATAAACGCATAAATTACTTTTTCTAAAAAAATTATTATATCGATTATAAATTGCAGTTAAAACTCAATACTTAATTAAAAATAATAAATTTTTGGAATAACCAATATTTTCCCTCCTGCACTCTTATAGTTTTCTGTCTTTTACCCCTGAGCTTTTATTTACATAGATTTAGTCCCTACACTTTTATTTTTCATTACATTTAGTCCTTACTGTAACAGACTCGTTGGAGTGATATGTACATGCTGTTAAGTGAGTCTGATATTAAATAAATAACGCCACGTAAGACAACAAATCATCAATTAAAATTGTATTAAAAGAGAAAGATGAAGGTTAAAAATGTCATTTAATTTGTTAATTAATTAAATATTTCCTTCATCTTAAGGACTGCACACGTAGGACTTCATCTTGCTTCTTTTGGCATGGATCGGAGGAGGACCGAGAGTCCAGTGTACTCACGATAGTGGAGTGGTGGTTCTAGCATGGGTTTGTCTTCTCTGGCGATGTCTCCAGTGAATCATAGCTTAAGACTAGGGACTGGTATGTCCACAAGAGAACTCAAAATGTTACTGTGAGTTCTATCACGGGCTCGTCTTCTCCGGCGATGTCTCAGCGGCTAGCTCAAGTGATGGCATCACAAACTGTTGATGATGATGATGAAGAAGACGATGATCTAGTGTTTTGATTCAGTGCTCCACCTCCACTTGCTCATTTCGATTTAGTACTAAAACTAGACCTAATAGATCTCCTTCTCCTACGGTAATTGAACTAATTTGATTTTTTTTTCTTGCTGTTATCAGGTATAATTCTGAAGGTAAATAAACTTAATGGCCTCTGTTGGTGCTGGTTTAAGCCCAGTAACAAAGATTGGAGGGAGGTCTATATACTCTGATTGAGTCTCCATTTCTCATATAACAAGCAATCCCTCATTGGGCGTATTGTGATGGTTTAAATTTGCTAAGTCTTGGATCAGAGATTGATTAATTGGGTTCTTAAATGGCCACTTGATGGTTCATGAAAAAAGCATTTAACTGTTTATTCATTAAATTGAAAGTGAAATCAATTATTTGGTGCAGCCTGCATTTGTTAGTATTAGAGCATATATAAGTTTCATCAAGCCTGATCAGAGTATATGGTACTGGAGTGCAAAACTTGCAATAAGAAAGTGACTGAAGCCATTGGAGGTGGATATTGGTGTGAAAGATGTCAAAAGAATGATGCTGAATGTAGTTTAAGGTGAGAGACCAAAGAAAACTGAACTGGCCATAATGTGAAGCTTCAATTTATGCTAACATGTTAGTTGACGTGTCACTATTAATGGCAATTTCAAAATTTTCTCATGCTCTGTTACATAAAGGACTAAATGTAATGAAAAATAAAAGTGTAGGGACTAAAATCATGTAAGTAAAAGTATAGGGGTAAAAACCAGAAAATAATAAAAGTGCAGGGGAAAATATGGGTTATTCCAAAATTTTTCTAATCATACAATCAATTGTAATCATATAATTTTTAAATCTCTTCATGATCTATTAAATTGCTGATTATTAAATTTTTCTTTTTCTTTCTTTTTTAATCCTTAAATGGTTTTATATTTTAGAATTAAAGTCATTTTTAGTGTGTTATGTCCCTGATCCAGTGTTTGTTTTATACAATTTTAAAAAAATACTTTCCAATTTTTAGTAGTTGGAGCCGTTTTAACTACTAGATAAGAGATTGGAGCCGTTATTCAGTTCAGTACGGTTTTAATGTCTTTCGGTTTGGTTCAGTATTTTCTCTGTCCCGTGCTCAGCCCTAATTTAGGGGTGTCAAAATGGGTTGATGGATCATGTTCATTTCGGACTGATCCACTTTGATGACATGATTAGGGTCAATATAAACATGACCCATTTATTAATCGTGTCAAATATATCAACCCTAACATGACATGAAAATTAAACGCGTTATGTGAATACGACAAGTGTAATGCATTTATTTAAATAGATTGTATAGGTTATAAAATTCAACATTACTGATAAAAGGTGTCTCCTTGAGCTCCTATATTTGTGGGAATAGTATATGATAATTGGTTGATCTGCAAGACAAGAAAATTCAGGTGGGATCTCAATGATCCCACTACGATGATTAAGTTAGAAAGGTATTTGATGTAAAAGAGGAGTGTAATTGATTGGGTTAAGTTGTGTTACCTTATTAGATTCGGACTCCATATATAAGCTAAGTAGTTACCGCTCTTGGAGTGATTTTAGGCGATGTTGAGAAGTGGTTCCTTATTTTAAGGAACTTTCATCACTTCTGGATGAGTGGAGATCGTGCATGACATATGTGGATAGTGGGTGGTTTACATGTTCCGCAGGTTGTAGATTACAGATGATGTTACCTGCGGATGGTTTCAGGCTGCAGAAAATGTTTTACTGATTCCATAGATGCTGAGTCATCATTTGACTTAGGCTTTGACTCTATTTTCTAGGGGTTAAATTTTTTATATATTATCAGATGTCTCCCACCCAAAAAATCAAAAAAATTTCATTTTTTTGGCTTTTCCATTTTTATCCTTGCATTTTTTATTTTTTGAAAACATAAATTTCAGATATGCAAACTGAAGATACCCTTATTGTTGATGAATCGTTTTATCTGCTGCCTACACTTAATGCTTAGCTTCTATAAGAAGCCTTGTGTCAGTTCCTTGCTGCCATTTATCAAAAATAATTTAAAATTTGAATTTAATCTTATCGATTATCACGATAAGTTTGGTAATTTGAAATTTAAACTTGGAACTGTCATGTGTTTTTAGGCAAACTGTCTTTAAGAGAGCCATTCGCTGTAATATTTGGTTCTTGCTTGTTATCATTTTGCATTTGAAGAAGGAGGAATGAAATCGATTTCTTTAGAGAAAACTTTGTTTTACTTTACTGTAAGTGCCTTTCTTCTTTTTATTTCTCATTTTTTTAATGGCTAAAGTTGAGAAATCATCCTCTTCATCTTTTGACAGTATGGGTATAGTGGAAATTTTATCTCTAGGGGTTTCTTCCCCCCCCCCCCCCCGGAACTTGCCAACCGAACCAGATTTTGCCTTCGTGGTGGTTCTGGTGTTCAATCGAGTTCCACTGAAGTGGGTGGAAGAACTACTGATACTGCTGGTTCATCGAAGGGTCCCATAGCTGTAGATTGTCCTTCCATCTTAAGCGTAAATGACTTAGAGATTTTGAGAAAAATGTATTTGATTCCTGCTGCCTATAAGACGCATATTCCTGATGCTTCTGTTAGAATTTATGATGACCTTGGACCCAAACATCTTCTGGTCTATGAGGAAATCCTCAAGGCTGGAGTAAGATTTCCTCTCTCTTCTTTTTATGCCTATATGTTGAAAAAATGTAATATTACTTTGAGTCAATTGAACCCAAATAGTTAGAAGATGATTGTAGGTTTAGGTCTGCTAGCTACAAAATATAGATTAGCCATCAACTATAGAGTTATCAAGGCTTTCTACACATTGGTTGATCGAGAATCTCCTCATTTTCTTCTTCCTCGATCAAAGGGTCTTTTTTATCAAATTCCTTTATGCCCAAAAATGTTGGAAGGAAAAGTTTTTTATTTTAGAGAGTGACACTGAGTGGGGTTTTCCCACTAAGTGGACCATTTCCTATGACCTTAGGAAAGACTTGATACTAGAAAAAGGAGACTCAGATATTATCGAGTCTTACCTTAAATTAACCCATGATGGTCTTATAGATGCTTGTACTCTTATTGAGGCAAGAATTCCTCTCGGGAAGGTGATGAACCCATTGAAAGGAAAAAGAAAAAAGCCACCAAACTGATGATGGTACTTTTACTAATTCTCTTTGTTTTCTTTGAAGAAGTTTCTAAATTTGTTATATTCATAAGGTGTTTTATCCGTAGATATCGACTACAAGAAAATCATTGAGATGCTGAAGAAGCGAAAGGCTTCAGGTGTTACTTCAACTACTTAAAATCCTCAGGAGTCTGAAAAGACTATTTCTGAGAAGCGAGGAGTTTTAACCAGTCCTCCAAATATTACCTCTTTTCCTATAGACGATTTGACTTTGGATGTAACTACTTCAAAAAAGCTGAAGTTGGAAACTATTGAAAGTTCATATAAGCTAGCCTCAGCCAAAGCAATCTCGGCTGCAAGGGTTCATGCTTCTTTACATAAGCAATATAGGTAAAAAGCTTCTGTATGTATGTCACTTATGGTTGGCGCATTTTTGACCTTCACATTGCTTCCTCAGGATAGGTCTGAACTATCTATTCAATAAGATATGGAGTTGATTAATCATGGGAGAAGCCAGCTTCTACAGGTGATGATATATTTAACTATCTTTTTGCAAATATCTCATGACTTTTGTTGTCTAACGTTTTGATTTGATTTAATTTGTAGGTGTTGAATTCGTTAACCCTGTTTACTGAAATATCACAGTCGTATAGGAATGAGATTGGCAATTTGACTACTGAGATGAATATGCACAAGTTAGACATGGAGAAGAGGACTGAGAAAGCTTTGAAAACTAAGCTTAACCTTTGGAAAAGGATCGAGAATCTGGAGAAAGATTTGTCTGTTACTGCTAAGAAAGCTGTAGCTCTTGAGGGAAAAGAGGCTGCTTTAGTTCATGAGCTAAATCATGCCAAACAACAAGAAGCTATTGCTATAGAGCATCTTTTACAAACATTAAAGGATCAGAAAGCCAAAATTATTGTGGAATGCAAAAAGCATTTTTCTAATAATGATTTTGGCTTCATAGAAGATGTTGAGCTTGTAGACAAGGAGGAACCAGAAGCTGCTGAAGGCAAAGATGTCGTAGATGCTAATTTGGGCAACAATCATGCCCAATGGTTTTAGTTTTTTCTGAGATTATGAACAATATTTGCTGTTTTCATTTTTACTGCTGTCTTTTAATTAGGATATTTTAATTGGTGCAATGCACCTGCTATCTTTAAATATTATATGCTTAAGTTTCTTTAAGTTTATAACTTGTATGCAACTTTATTTTATTTTCTGGTCTGTTAGTAGGCAGATCATTTGCCTTAGCTCGTTTTAAGAAATTTGAATCTCATAGGGAAGATACCAATAGCAGCCTACACATGTACACACAAGTGGCCTAAATACTCACAAGTAATTACCTGTGGCGGTAAAGTCACTTCCACCATGTAAGGGTGTACTTTTACTTTGAGCTTTAGACCAAAAGGATGAAAGAAGACATGTTTTTATGATATTAAAGATCAAGGATGAAAGGAAGATACTTTCATTGATAAAAATGTATTTACATTAGGACTTTTGAACAAGGCGTCCTTTTTAGGGAATATGAAAAAAATCCATAAGGTTTAATCAACCTTTTTAGGGAATTGAAAATAATAAAGGTTGCTCTCACTAACCAAAAGAAAACATGGAAGTTAAAGCTACTATAAAGATAGCTTATTAAAAGAACCTTTTGAGGTTTTCTACATTCCAAGTTATAGGTAGGTCTCTGCCTTCTATAGTCTGTAGCTTGTAGGTGCTTGGTCTTATTACCTTAGTAACTTTGTAAGGACCTTCCCAACTGGCTCCCAACTTTCCAGAGCCCGTATCTCCTTTGGTGATTTCTATTTCCCTCATCACTAGATCCCCTTCAGAAAAACTTCTTTTCTTGACCTTCTGGTTATGATACTTAGCCATTTTCTGTATGTAGGCTGCCATTCAAACTACTGCTTTCTTTTGTTTAGCTTCCAGAAGGTCTAAGTTTATCTTTAGAGCTTCTTCATTCTGTAGCTCATGAAAGTTCATGACTTGATAGCTTGGGACTTCCAATTCCACAGGTATGACTGCTTCAGTTGCATAAGTCAGTGAGAAAGGTGTTTCACCTGTAGAAGAGCGAGGTGTGGTTCTATAGGCCTGTAGAATGCTGTATAACTCATATGCCCATAAGTCTTTAACTTGATTGAGCCTCTTCTTGAGGCCTTGAAGGATGGTACGATTAGTAACTTCTGCCATTCCATTAATTTATAGATGAGCTACAGAAGAGAAATGTAACTCGATATTAAGGTTATTATAAAAACCTCTGAAATCTTCACAATCAAATTATTTTTCGTTATCTGTGATTAACACGTGAGGTATTTGAAATATGCAAATGATGCTTTTTTGAAAAAAGTCTTTAATTTTACCTGGTGTGATGGTGGCTAAAGGTTCAGCTTCCACCCATTTAGTGAAATGGTCTATGGTTACCACCAGGAATTTCCTCTGACCTGTGGCTATCGGGAAAGGACCTAAGATGTCCATACCCCATTGTGTAAAAGGCTAGGCACTGCCTATTGGTCTTTGGTTTGCTATAGGTTAATGCATAACCCTACTATAGCTTTGGCACTTTCCGCACCTTCTGACAAAATCGTTGGCATGTTTAAGCATTGTGGGCCAAAAGTGCCCTTGTAAGGCTACTTTTCTTGCCAGCGAATCTACAGCTTCATGAGCTTCGCAGATGCCTTGGTGTATTTCTGTCAGCACATAGATGCCTTCATCTACAGAGATGCATCTCAACCATAGTTGGTTAAAAGATCTTTTATATAAAATTCCATCAATGAAAGAATAGTTTGCAGATTTTCGAATGACTTTCTTCGCTTCCCTATCTTTTATGGGAAGAATACCTTCAGAAAGGTATTTAATTATTGGAGTCATCCAATTATCTCCAGCATCTGCTACAAGGAATGCTTGTTCTTCCATACTTGGATGCCACAAGATTTCCTTCAGAACACCTTTGGGAGGTTGTGCATCTAAGGCTGCAATTTTAGCCAAAGTGTCTGCCTCTATGTTATTGGCTCTAGGTATTTGCTCCAAGGCCCACTCACCTGCATCATCTTCTATCTGTTGCAATAACTGTTCAACTTTCATTAAATATTTTATCATCTGTGACTCTTTGGCAGTGAACTTTCCTTTTATGTGGTTAGCCACAAGTTGAGAGTCTGAATGTATCACCAAGCATTCAACACGCACTTCTTTAGCTATGGATAGACCTGCAATAAGGGCTTCATATTCTGTAGCATTAATTTGTGGCAGAAAAATTTAAATGTACCATATACTCAATGTTTACTCATTCTGGGCCTTGGAGAACAATGCCTGCACAAGCTCCTTTTGCACCTACAACTCTATCAACATAAAGCTTCCACTCTCTTTTACTTGTTGCATGCTGCTCTATGACTTCTTTCTGCAGGTCTGACATTTCTGCCACAAAGTTAGCTAGGACCTGAGCTTTGAATGCTTTCCCTGATTCATATCGAATGTCAAATTCTCTAAGTATGATTGCCCATTCTACAAGTCTTCCAGAAGTCTCAGCTTTTTGTAGCACTTTCTCCAATGGTACATCCGTTGTAACAATAATTATATGTGCTTAAAAGTAAGGTCTGAGCCTTGCTGCTGAGGTCACAACAACATATGCTATATTTTCAATGACAGGGTACCGTTGTTCAGCACCTCTTAATACTTTGGACACATAGTAAATAGGCATTTGCTCATTATCTTCCTCCTTAACCAATACAGAGGCAACAGTATCATTAGTGACAGATAAATATAAGTACAATATTTCACCTTGATTAGGTTTGCTTAGTAAAGGTGGGAAGTTGAGGAATTTCTTCAGGTCTTCGAAAGCTTATTGACATTCATCTGTCCACCTAAAGTTCTTCAGGTCTTTCAGTGTCTGGAAGAAAGGCATGCATCTTTTGGTAGAGCAACTAATGAACCTCCCTAAGGCTGTAATTCTTCCATTTAGCTTTTGAACTTCGTTTATTGTCTTTGGAGGTGTCATGTTGATGACAGCTTGGATCTTTTCCGGATTTGCTTCTATACCCTTTTGTGACACTATAAAACCCAAAAATTTGCCTCCCTATATGCCGAAGATGCATTTCTCCGGATTTAATTTCATCCCATGTTGTAAAAGCACGTTGAATACTTGAGTTAAATCTTTGGCATGATCTTCTGCTTTTAGGCTCTTGATGATCATGTCATCCACGTACACTTCCATAGATTTTCCTATCATGTCTTTGAAAATCATGTTCACCAGCCTTTGGTAATTAGCTCCAGCATTCTTCAAGCCAAAAGGCATGACCTGATAGCCATAGATGCCTCTGTCAGTGATGAAGGTTGTTTTTGCCTGATCTTCGTTGCACATTGGGATTTGGTGATATTAAGTAAAAGCGTCTATAAAGTTGTAGAGTTCATGACCCGCAGTAGAATCAACAAGTTGATCTATATTAGGAAGAGGATAATAATCTTTTAGACAGGCTTTGTTTAGATATGTGAAATCAACATAGAGTCACCATTTTTCATTAGGCTTTTTGACTAAAACCACGTTGGCCAGCCCTTCCGGGTAAAAATTTTTCCTTCTGATGCCGCATGCTTTAATTTATCAATTTCTATAGAGATAATAGCCTACCTTTCAAGGGCATGATTTTGTTTCTTCTAGATTACATGTGTTGCTTGTGGATTTACATTCAACCTGTGGCATATTAAGTTAGGGCTTATACCTATAATCAGATAGTTCCCAGGCAAACACTGATTCATTTGCTCTCAGGACTTCCTTTATGGAATTTTTCACATGCTCTTATAGAAGTGCACTAATAAAAAGCTTCTTTCCCGTAGCTAAAAGCGTTAGCTCCCTTTTTTTCATTGGAAGGCTCAGTGTTGACTTGATTTGGCATATCTAAAGTTTATACTATTAGGGATTGAGAAGCGTCTTTCAGCATACACATGTAGGCCTCTCTTGCGGCCTTCTGGTTGCCTTCCCTCTGACCACAGCTACTATTGTCTTCATAGGTATCTTCATGACCGCATATCGAATAGATGTGCAAGCACCTATATCATACAGAATTGGCCTGTTAATGATTGTATTATAGGAAAATGGAATGTCAGTAATCATAAATTCTACTCTAAATTTTTTAACATGCTCCTCATCTCCTAACTCCACTCTTAGGTCTGCAGCTCCTTCAATAGGTACGTGCTTGCCTCCCATTCTAGTGAGAGGGGTATCTACTGGATGAAGATTGTTAGGACTTAAACCCAAAACTACATGTACTTCAAATGTCAGTAGATTAACCGCACTCCCATCATCAACTAACATTCTTTTTAAGATAAAGTTTTTGACCATACCTTCCACTACCAAGGCATCGGTGTGTAGAGAGGTTACCTTATCGCCATCTTCTGAGGTAAATATGATAGGTGTTGCAGGCTGCAGCTTTATTGAGTCCAACAGACATCACTTTACCACCATGTTTTTTTCGTTTGGCTGCCATAACTTTCGAAGAAGATCCTCTTGTAATGATGTTAATGACTCTTACAGGTTCTGTTTTTTCCCTTTTGTGAGTATCTTTGTCTACGGCCTCACCAGGTATCCTTTGTCTATCATCTGTGACCTTTGAATGAACAAATTTATTCAAAGATCATCTTTGCACCAATCGCTCTATTTCTTAGTTGCCTTCATTCTTCAATATCGTGTCCTACATCTTTATGGAACTTACAATATTTCTTCCGATCTCATCTTCTTAAGGTATGGTTGCTCATTCATTTTGGCCAATGGATGTTATCTCTGGATTTTCTAACCCACATCAGTACTTCTGCTCTGAAGGTATTTAGTGGCGTATAGTTGCCACATCAATAAAAGTGTCTTCTGTCATCACGATGTCTGCCCCTATCTTCTCAGTTCCTGTAACCTTCACCTGCTCTTGGTCATTTCTTATCAAACCGATTCTATGGCTTTAAAGATTGCCAAACTTCATCTAGCCTTATGTACTTTTGGGCTCTACTCATCAACCAGTAAAAGTTTTAGGAGGGTCAAGATAAAGTGAATCTATCAATTTGCCATACCTGGTACCATGCTGTAAGGCAGTTAGAGCTTTGATATGATTGAGATTTTCTATATGCATAACTACTTTGTTAAAACAACTGATATAGCTGCGCAAGCTCTCACCTTCCTTCTGGACTACTTTCTGTAGGTCTACAGATACTCTCTTAGTAGGAAAGTTGGTGACAAATCTGGCTTTAAACAGCGTCATCAATTGAGAGAATGACTTGATGGATCCTTCTTCCATACCCAAATACCACTCCTGAGCTATGACTTATAATATTGTTAAAAATACTTTGCACAATAGGGCATCAATCGTGGTATGAAGGTACATCATGGTGCAACATTTAGCCAAATGACTTTGAAGATTGGAAGTCCCATCATAAGATTCCAACTGTGGAATTTTGAATTTAGATGAAAAAGGAACTTCCAGCAGTTACTTGGTTAAAGGTGAAGTGTGCGCTAGGTCTTGATCCATCTTTTATGGAGCTAAGGCTCCACATTTGTTCATTGCCTTCATTACTTGCTTTTCAACCTCAACATTATTGATTTGCATACTTTTTTCTTCAGCCTTGCTCAGTTCATCCTAGGAGGAATCTTCACTAGAAATAGTTAGGCTTGCTATCCCTTCAAGCGGCACTTTACCCTTCTGAACCTGCCGAGTATAATATTTCGGAACTGGGGATTCCTTTACTTCCGATGGTGTGCCATTGGTAGCAGCTAATGCTTGATCAAGCCTTTTCAATAAGGCCATTAAATCCTGACGGATGGATGTCAATTCATCTTTTTCTGTTATAGTTTCCAATGCGAGTCTGTCATTGTTAATGGCTTGAGAATCATTAGGATGTTGGTTGGAAGAACCTCTGAGAGGAGGGTCCACATCGAGTGATTGAGTGTTATCATTGTTGGAATGTTTGCCATGAGATAGCAGGGTCAAGGAAACAGTGAAAATGAAAATTTGGTAATGTCCACTCTCACTGCACCCATTGATAAAAGGTGAGCTCCTATATTTGTGTGGATAATATATGGCAATTAGTTGATCTGCAAAACAAGAAAAGTCAGGTGGGATCTCAATGATCCCACTCCGATGATTAAGTTAGAAAGGTATTTGATGTAAAATAAGAGTGTAATTGGTTGGGTTAAGTTGTGTTACCTTATTGGATTAGGACTTCATATATAAGCTAAGTAGTTACAGCTCTTGGAGTGATTTTAGGCCATGTTGAGAAGTGGTTCCAATTTTTAAAGAACTTAATTCCATCACTTCTGGATGAGTAGAGATCTTGCATGACATATGTGGATAGTGGGTGGTTTACGTGTTCCACAGTGGGTGGTTACTTGCGGATGGATTCAAGCTACGAAAAACATTCTGCTGATTCCATAGATGTTGAGTCAGCATTTGACTTGGGCTTTGATCCTATTTTCTAGGGGTTGAATTTTGTATAAATTATCAATAACCTATTTAATCTATATAACATTTATAATATATAAATATACTATTTTTACAATAAAATATAAAATAATATCTATAATTTCGCAATTTGTATCATATAATTATAAAAATATTGTTTTTATAAAAAATTGCAATTAATGACTAATTTACTAATTAAAACCATAATAAATTACATGAATTTTTAATGTGTCGTGTCATATCGTATTTGTAATTGGCTTCACATATTAATTTGCAACACGATCTAATCAAATCATGCCATAAATTAATTGACCCGATTTTGACATGAACCAATTTAACATCAATACTAATTCGCTAATTTTACATATTAATCGAATGATGTTTGCATGTAATTATCTATTTTGACACTCCTATTCAAGATATTACATATAAAAAAACATGGGATAAGTACAAAAAACGTCCTTGTGGTTTGGCGGTTTTGCACTTCGAGCCATTTGGTTTTTTCCGTGACAAGTCAGTACCCTGTGACTATTGTCGTTAGCACAACACATCCAAAACTGTTAGCCTCAGTTATTTTCGCAAACGTGGCCAACACCTGCTCCTGCGTCAGACTTACTTTGCCAGCTATCATGCCATATATTAGACCTAAAAAAAAACAAAATAAAAACCTTATTTGTTAAAGAACTAAAAACAACCAAAATTGTAAACCAAAATCAAAAGAGATTCAAAGCCAAAGTATCCCCCTAATCCATGTCCACCTGAAATTTCGCTTCATCTAGTGAAGATGAATTCACAATCTTCTCAAACAAGCCCAGTGGTACAGGATCAACGATGCAGCTGTGGGCTACCTACTTCAACGAGGACTTCAAAAATGCCAATCAATCGTGGAAGGAGATTTCGTGGGTGTCCAAGGTTTAATACACCTTACAAGTGTGATTATTTTGAGTGGATTGATCCCCCCACTGTTGTGCAAGTTAATGAAGTGATTCCACGTTTGCTTGACAAAGTCGATTC
>CATIWK010348453.1:0-16102 GCA_949634005.1 Mallotus japonicus
GCTCAACATTTAAACACCTGAGGGACATTTGTCCCTAGGATTTAGTGGAGAGGAGGTTAGGGGGGGAGTGGGGGATTGAACCCCCAACCTCCCACTCCACACCCTTAAGCCTTAACCATTGGGCTAAAGGCTCAAGGGTAAGGAATGCAGTGTTAAGTTAAGCAGCTTTTGAACAAAATAATATTTATTGTCACTAGCTTTGACCTTACATAAGCAAGAAAAGAAACGAAAGAAAGAAAGTCATTATCTTCACAGGAATTGAAAGAGAGCTAATAATTAATGAGATGGCAACATATTATTGGCTAAAAGGGTCAACAAACGACTAAAAATTAAGAGAAAGAGCCATCAAATGAACAGTGTTTTGTTTAATAAAAGAACAAAAAACCATTTTCACACGTGGGAATGGAATTCTATAGTCATTTCCTGTATTCAAGCTCTAACTCAAGTACTACCTATAAAGGCTCTGCAAAATTCTCAACTATTCAACAGAAAAAAGATATAAAAAAAAAAAAAGCCATTTCTTCTTCTGGGTCTTGATCAAATTCTTCCATTTGTCATTTTAACAGGTAAGCTTTTTCAAGTCCATTAGGACACATAGTTTTCTTGAAGATGAAATCTTGTTTGCTACCCAAAATTCTGCTTCTTTTTTTGGTTGTCTTTCATTGGAATTGTATCAAGATCCATACTTTCTTTACTTCTGTAAATTACCCAGTTCTTGTTTTTGAGATTTTGATGGGACACTTCGAAGCAAAATGAAGTTAGTTTCTTTTTTTCTTCTGTTTCTACTTGACTTCTTTTGCTTGAATTTCCATTTGGGTTATCATGGAAATTTAATTTCTTTTCACCTTTCTTTTGTTTTTAAATCACAACTTTAATTGGTTTTGCAGTTTTTGATCTAAAATTGTGTATATTTTGGTAGTTTGACTTTGTGAGAAATTTGTGTTTAGAAGAAATTGGGATGTAGCTTATATTTTAAAGATCTTGGAACCTGATTGCCTTTGACTCACTACTTTGGTAGCTTCATGTCTAAGTGATGAGCCTTGCTTAATCCTTTCAGGGTCTGAACTCTATCTTCTTTGAAGAAAACAGCTAATTGCTTTCATGGAAATCTCAACGGCTAAATGGTTATCTGAACTGGTATGTACATCTGCAAGTAGTGTTAATTGTTGTATAAGCCAGCTAAATCTACCCATCATTTTGCTTATGCTCAATATATATACAGCATACAGTATAATGATTTTTTTTTTTTTTCTAAATTTACAGGAAACTATGGACTATCATTACCAAATAAATACCCTTGATTACCCAATTGATGATATTGAATTTCAGTCTTTTTCCTCTAAAAGCTACTCATCAAACGACCAAATTTTCAACCCTCAAAGTGTGCAAAACTTTAGCTGTGCACCTTGCAGCAATATTGATCAAAGGCCAGCAAAACAGCTCAAGACCAACAGTTGGGCATCTTGCACTACTGAAACAATCACTTCTTCAAAGGCTTCTCCACCACCTCCTCCTCCATCTTCTCATATAATCTCTTTCGAGAAGTCAGGTTCATCTCCAGCTACCCCTCAACAGTTCTATGGCCTTGACTCAATAGCTGTGGTGAAGCCTAAGAAAGAAATAGTATCTAATGGAAATTTGAACCCTTCAGCTGGTTTGTTCCATCCGGGCTCCTTTGAGGATCAATACAGTTCAGTCCATTATCAACAAGGAAACAAGAAGGTTGGTGCAATCAGTAGGTCTCCTTTGAATGCGAAAGATCATGTGATAGCAGAAAGAAAGCGCCGCGAAAAGCTTAGCCAGCGATTCATAGCTCTTTCAGGAGTTGTTCCTGGCCTGAAAAAGGTACTACATATGTGCAAGAATAAACTCAATTTTTCTTAAGACTATTGATTTGAAGCTTTTCTTTAATGTCTTGTTTTCCATGAAACCATATGTTAAAGAAAAATAGGGTATTTCATGTACTGAAAGTCTAGATCTGTCATCAATGATTGTTGAGAAATAACTATAAATTACTCTAATTAAATTTGATACACGCATATATATATATATATATACACTACTAACTTAAGGGCAGCGAACTGTTGAGAGATGTGTGAATTCCATTGCTTTCTTTTTTTTTTTTTTTTTTTTCTAAAGCTTAAAATTCATATATGATAGTTGATATAATATTCAATTAATTATTGAAAGTTTTTAGTAATAACATTCAAGTAATGAAAATTTTAATTTGCAGATGGACAAAGCATCGGTTCTTGGAGATGCTATAAAGTACTTAAAGCATTTACAAGAACGAGTAAAGACACTAGAGGAACAAGCAGCCAAGAAAACTATGGAATCAGTAGTGTTCGTGAAGAGATCACAGGTCTATGCCGACGATGAATCATCCTCAACTGACGAGAATTTTGACGGAACCTGTGACCAACCCCTCCCGGAAATTGAAGCAAGAGTTTCAGACAAAGATGTTCTCATTAGAATCCATTGCGAAAAGCAGAAGGGCTGCCTGCTCAAGATACTAAGCCAAATCGAAAAGCTTCATTTAAATGTCATCAACAGCAGTGTCTTGCCCTTTGGAAATTCCACCTTTGATGTTACTGTTATTGCCCAGGTATATGTATCTACATATTTCAGTCTCTATGTTAGCTTTAATATTTCTATAGAATAAAAGAGAAATGAAGATTTCAATTCCTGATAGTTTTCTTTTTCAAAAATGTTTACTAACTCTAGTGAACATTTTGCACTTGATCATGAATTGCAGATGGATGGTGAATTCTCCATGACAATGAAGGATCTTGTGAGAAACTTAAGAGAAGCTCTACTTAAGTACATCTGACGATGCATGCAGCAATTTGAACATCTGCTGATGAAGACAACAATAATAATAATAACGATAACAATAATAATCCTATATATATTATGATGCATGTAGCTGCAGCTTCTGTGTAGAACCATCTCTAGCTATGTCTGATGTCGTAGCTGCCTGCAGGTTTCAGTTTTGGCAACAGAGGTTGTTGTGTTTTTTTTCGCGTGGTGACTAGTTGACCGAGCTTCAATTACCCACGTGTTGGATATATATATATATATATGTATGTATGAAACCTGCAGCAAATTTTTTTAGGGTTGTATTATGTTTTTTAGAGGTTTCTTGCCTCTTTCCCTGTTGTAATTTCAGGTTAATTTTTTTTAAGGTTTTTATGTATGCTTTTTGTTCTCTTGTATTTTGAACCTGTTATACAACACTGTCTTTAAGTTGCTCCAACCACCGACTTAAACTCTGAATTCTCTTCTGTGTTGTCCCTTTCTCTTTGTATTTGTTTTTTTCTGCCCTTTTTTTCTATCAAAATTAAATTAATTAGCCAATACTAATTAAGTTTTTCTTTTCTAGGACTTGAAATTAAAAAAAAAAATTAAACCATTTAATTTCCTTGCTTTAAAATTTTTCCAACGAAAATATCAATTTATTATCTTGAGATGAACGTTGTTTAATAGGGAGGACATATAATTTAAGTTTCGATGAACTATACAATAAAGGGCAGCCCTCCGCTTTTAAATCCAGAAAGGCAAAAATTAAACTCTACACCTCAAAATGTCCTTGAGGAGGAATTACCACTTGATTTCTTCTTCTTTAATATTAATTATTCAAGATTCCTTTCATGGGAATTTAATTTTTTACATCATGATCAAAGTAAAAATATATTATCAAAACATAAGCTGTCCTAAGATCTTCCATTATTAAGATATGTTATTTTCCTATAAATTACATTTTTTAAAATTTTATAAATTAAATTTATCGAATATTAAGTAATCAAATAAATAATTCTCTTTAAAATATCAATAAGTCAAGGATCGATTTTTACCTTCTTTCCTTTATTCAAAAGCTAGTTATATTGATCAAATGAGGCATGAATTACATCACCGGAACTTTTTGTCCTATCTAATTCAGATAAGGATCTTGTTAACCACTTGCAACATTCTTGCATTTTTGTTTTTTTAGATGTGCAATATATGCATAATACAATATACATAAAATTTAATTGAATTTAGAGATGTGAACTGAATATTAAATAAAAAGATTCAATGATGCATGGATGATTGTTACAGTTGGAGGCACATCAAAGGGTCCATTTGGGAATAAAATAAAGGGAATAATTGACAATCTTAATACAAATCCACAGCATGAGTCCCCACATGAGATTATGTGATCTGCCTTGTTCTTAGACTTTTTTGGCTCATTCTGCCTGTATATGCTGATGCTCAAATTCTTATTTATAACAATATATATAACAACTTGTTTTATGTGTATGTATTTATATATACTTGGTAGACATTTATTTTAAGGTTTTAATTTATTGTTTTTAAGTGTACTTGATTAAAATTCAAAATCAAAATGTTGATATTTTAGCGTTCTTGGCCACATCCACTTCTAGCATTGAATTGCTACATCTACTTCAATAATTTATCAGATTTTATCCCTTTGTGTTGAGTTGGTCAAACAGCAAATAATAAGCAATTAATTTAAGATGATAATTTATAAGAAATACTTAATTGTCTCTATAATTTATTGTTGTATGTGAAAGAGAAAAAAAATATAGAAGGGTTTTACGATTTTTTTTTTTAATGATCTAGAAATGGTTAAAGAAAGAAAAAAATAATTATTTTTTTTTAACCACTAGTAGCCAAAAAGAACCACAATGATAGTAAAAATTTTCTAACAACTAGCTTTACGTAAATATATATACTACAATTTAAATTCAAAATATAGCTTAAATGAAAACAGTCATATCAGATGATTTCAAGAGTTGTTGATTTTTCATTACTCACTTTTGGTGAAATTATAAAACATTCAACAACATTATTTCCTTTCTTTATTATCAAGCGATACTCTATATATATTTATATATGTTTTAGTAGTAGAATTCAAAAGAAGTATAGTCTATTATAAATTTTAATTTCACCAAACTGTTTATAATTAGATAAGATTATTTTGCATTATAGTATGGCAAGACGATACATCTGAGTTGGAGTCCATCAATTATTTAACCAAAAGTCTTATCTATGGAGAAGCAGCCAATAGCTAATTCTTACTTCTTAATCTTTTCTCAGTCTAATGTTTTTAGCTAACTTAATTTCCCACTTTTTTGTTTAAGCTATCGAATAGCTTCAGCTGTTACCCACCAAACATCGGTGAAGACTATACTCGCCCTAATAACTAAAGTTTCTTATGATATTTATTAGAAATTTCTTATTCTACAGTATAATTAAAAATTAAAAAAAAATTACATATTTCAATGCATTATATTCAGAGGTTTGGTTAGTAACACATCATTTAAATGTTTTGCATTTGATTTATAAAAATATAAGACACACATTGACACAGGTTCATCCAGTTCAATTTAGATATGATTTAAAAATGATAAAAGTTTTCTAACAATTATTTAACGCGACTACGTATATTATGGTTCGAACTGAAAACGTCGCTTAATAAATATCTACAGGTTGATTCAATGGTTGTTGAAATTTTTCAATATAAAAAAAAGAACTAATAAAACATTTAAAAACCATTTTAGTTTTTAAAATATTCAACCTTTTTAATATTTACAACTTATGTTTAGACGGGTTAGTGGTTCTACCTTTATTGGTAGTTATTTTCAGTGTGTTGATTGAGATGTACTTGAAATTTTCTTATTAATGTTATTCTCTTTCTCCTCAAAAAAAATATATATATATATATATATATTTACAACTTATGATTGCATCATAAAAAATTGTACTCTAATTAATTGAAACCACACAAGATTGTTGGTATCCAATTCTTGGCCTGAAAAAGATACAGGTACAACTACACGATTTCAAAGGTCCAGACGGGGGTTAACCGACCAAAATGGACGGTATCTGAAGGTATGAAAAGAAAACAAAAGTCTTGACTGGTCCATTTCTTTCAAACAATAGTTCCAAGAAAATTTGAATGAAGGTTTTAAGGAAACTAGCCATCAATTTTCTTTAGAAATCTTGGATGGAAATTTTTGACCTTAATGTTGTATTTAATGGTCGGTGTTCTAATTTTTTTACTTGTACAAATTAATAATACATAAGATTTGATTTGTTGATGGATTAATTAGTGGCAACACTATTCCTTTTCTTTGTTTCCCACCTATTTAATGCTCTTATCTTAACTACTGGTTGTGGGTCGAATTCTCATCCCATAAATCTGGAAGAAATAATTTGCAAATTTCATGTACACACGTGAATATAAATAGTACTTATATAAATTAATCTTGTTTATTATGAATAATTATGCATGGGTTGATTTTTACTTTAGAAGCATTGACTTTAATGTTGGTACCGTACGACATTGGATGCATTTTCTTCTTCCTCCTCCTTTAACAGTACACCACTTTTATACCAAGTGATAGGAAAAGAAAGACATTTTGAATTTAGTTTCTATTCTGCATATTCCACGTGTGAGATTTTATGATCGATGATGGTTTATAATAATAAATTTAAATTTTAATTATTAATAATCAATAGCTAGTAATTTTTCTTTTTTCATGCTGATGATACTGAAACCTTATCATAAATGAAAAAAATATACAACTTTTTTTTTATTATAGCGTCAATTGTTTGAGATATTTCGGTCAAAAAAAAAAAATTGTTTGAGATATTTTTATCTTGAATATCTTTTTCGATAATACTTGAAGTTTTTTTTTTTTTTTTTATGCTTACCTAACTAATTGACATAGTACAAAGAGTGGTGAGCTACTATGTTATTGATTATAAACAGTTTATTGGAATGAGAAAATTCCATTCAAATGCTGATATAAGGTTTATTTCACCAATGAAATTCAAAAAATAAAATAAATAAATGATTTTTTAATTATCCTTACAAATAGTCCAAATAATAAAAAGGGTGGACATTTAAATGTAAAAAGTGTGATTCTAATCCCGTTTTCCTGCTCTCCTTTTGTGTGATGAGAAATTAAACTACTTGAATTTTATCATTGGCAAAAAAATGATGTCTTGATTTATATAAAACTACAAAGAAAAAATAAATATTTTTATATATTATTATTTTTTTTTATATATGATGCTTCCGGTATCTGGTAGTTATAAGATCGGTTTTGATTAGTTTAGAGTTCAAACCAGATGGACTCATAAGGTGGACAAAACTCTCCTAACACTTATTTTTTCCATATATAAGATTTGAATCTGAAATTTTATTTAAGAGACTCCAATCTCCTTGCTACTTGTTTCAAAAAATAAATAAACATTTTTATTTATTTGGATATTTAGCAAACACAAATTGATTATGCTTAATATAATAATTTTTTCTTCAAAAAGGAAATAAATTTTATTATTAACTCATGTGCTAGCTTATCAATTAAGAAAACATCCTTAGGAAGCATATAGCCTTAAGGTCAACTTTTCATCTTTTTTACCTTTTCCCTTTTTCTATATTTTAGTGAGAAAAGTTTAATCAATTTTCCTGAAGTACTAAAGGTACATGATGACTTTATATACAATTTACCTATCATAATAATTATGATAATGGACCGACAAAGACATTTTAACAATAATAATGAAAGGATATAAAGTTCATTTTGTTTGTTTCCTTTGCATGATTCAATGCAAGTAGGCGAACCTTAGTTGGATGTTAATTCTGTGCCCTCCTAATAAATTGATGTTCATGTCAAAAAAAAACCAGCTTTTCTTCTGAAACTTTGATAGCAAGATCCAAGATTATAGCAATTTAATTTTTTTTCCAGAGAACCAATGACCTTTTTGAGGGAAGACTTTCTTATTCCTGGATATGTTTCTTTGGTTTCATGTCTTTTTCAATATTTTTCTTATCCCCCTGTTTCTAGTCCAACAAAGAGAGGATGACAGGTTATTCACATTTTATTTGATGGTCAGATACAAAGTAGAAAGTTATTCCTGTAGAATTTGCAAGATAATTGTTTCTTTTTTTCTTTAATGGGTTGCTGAAACTTGACTTAAAGAATACTCCTTCACACGGTTTCACCATTAATTTTGCAGCATTTCTACTTTCAAGCTTCATCATACGTTGGTCCAAATTAACCATTACAACTTAGGATCAAATTGATAGCTAGCATGATGCTTTTGGGTAATATCCAGTGAAAATAATGATTTTAACTCTTACCTATAAAAAATTTTTAAAACTCTACCAATGAAAAAATACTTTAATATATATAGAGAGAATATTACCATTATTGATTTATAAAATTAAATTTTACCAAATTAAAAAAAAAATTGCAATCATTAATTTATAAAATTAATTTTTATTCAATTCATCAATCTCGAGTATCGTAATATAGTTTAACTTTACTATTTTTCTTCGTTCTAGAGGATTTCTCAAATACGGAGTGGATTTCCACTTCTCTTCCCATCCCAACTGTTCCTCACTCATCGAATTTGGATCTCATATATTATTTTCCATGATGAGCAACAAATGCCCTGGCAAACAACACAGCTGGGCTGGTAATACTGAGGGGTATCTAATTTCATCAGAAACTTAACATCTAAGTAACAAAAATAGTAGTTGTTTAAGTGTGATTAACTTGTAGTAATTAAGTTTAGCAGCACAAATTTGACTTAATGATGGGAACTTTTTGTTCAATTTTATGACTTTTTTACTCCCTGAAAAGTCTAACCATCTTGGATTAAGCACCTAAGTCCCATTTAGGCCAATTATTTTTTGCTCCTTTGGGTGTTTTTGACTTTGAAAAATCACCAAATCTCTAGAATCATTACATTAATAGACTACAAGGTGAAGAATTAAATAAATAAAATGAGAGTGCACGTTAATCATGTGGTATTTTGTATTTAACTAAAAGATTTTAATAAAAAATAGTTCATTAATTTGATTCAACCCACCTAGCTATAATACAAAAAATAATTTTGATGTAATGCAGTGTATCTATCATGTCAATTTTTTTTTTTTTTTACTTTATTGCTATTTTCATGCCACGTTGGGGGACAACGCAAGGGGAGTGGGAGTTTGAACTTACATCCTTAACCTATATATGTCACACGCCTTAACCATTAGGTTATAAAGGGGAACTTAATTGAGAGGATAAAATATTTTTCTTTTCTTATATATGATATAATAAAAGAGAATATGATTACCAATATATGTCGGTTAAAATGATAAAAAGTTTAAAATTCTTTTAAATAAAATCTCTAATTTAAGTCTTATATATAAAAAAACAGGAGCTAGAAGAGTTTTTCTCCCCTTGTGAGTCTATCCAACCCAACTCTAAAATAGTCAAAACTCATATAATGTTATATCTTATCATATATCGGGATCCAAAAAAATGCCATTTAATCTAATATTTTTTACTGACTTTTTGTAACAAGTAATTAATATTTGTTTAATTGTTAAAATTCATTATAGAAATCCTCAAAAAGTTTTCATTTTAGAAAGTGTATTTTTTAATTATAAAATTAATATTTATCAATAATGCAATATCACATCAGGTGATATAAGAAGTCGAAACTGTTCAGTGTTCACACTCATAATTCTAACCTTCTACTTGTGACCATATTTAATCACAGTGTAAATTATTTTATGTATATATAAAAAAACTCTTCTAAAAATTGCGAAAGTAAACAATGAAATATTTCATCGATATTTTGTGTTCTGACTGCTAAATGTGAACCTTTACTTTCTGATGGCACAACAATGCACTACGTAATTGCTACCGTCATCATGATTTCGTCACCATGTTTGGCCATTGCACTGTCAAATAATGGTTATTATTATTTTTTAAAATAAAAAATGGAAAAATTATAAAATTTTATTTATCTTTAATTGAAAAATGTATTATTTTTAATAAAATGAATATATTATGCTCTTACAGCTCTAAAAGAATTTTTTAATTATTCTACTTAATTCAATATATTATTGAAAATACAAACATATATTATAAATATATTTTTATAATAAAATATTTATTTTAATTTTAATCTACACTTAAAATTATAAAATTTATTGTAAGAATATAAATATATTATCTAGTGTTAATTTTATGATAAAAAACAATCATGTATATATATTGCTAATAATGAATATGAGTTGTTACACTTAAGGAGAGCCACTCTGGTGAAATATTGATGATTGATTACATTATATTATATGCAATTCCTTAATTAACTCAGTTAAACACTAGAAATTAATAATGCTGATTGTTACACTGTCATTTTTTAATTAATCAAATTTTTTGGAAATTAATGTAACCACCTAAAAAAGTTACAAAAAGACCAAAACATTTTGGCAGAAAATTTTCATTGTTTTAGGTGAATCTACTGTACAAAGTAGCCAACTAGCCACAAATTCTCCAAAAATGTAAAGATTTCATATCTGTTGGCCCAGAAAATGCCAAAGAATAAAAATCAAAACCCACTAAAATTCTTGATCTGGGCTTGGGCTGTAGAAATCTAATTCACAAGAAAACAAAAACAATTCTTGCTTCACCCATGCATGTTACTCGTTCCTCAGATGCATGAATGTCGGATTTTCTGTTAATCTTGATCCCATTTTCCTCAAAACAATCACAATTAATAATAAGCCCAGATCAAGAAAAACAAAGAACATGTTCTGCTCAGACACTTTTGAGCACTGGAAATAAGAGAAAAAGCATATATACAATGAGAAAGGAGGTGGTAGTGGTGGCGACAGTGGCAACAGTAGCAGTGGTAGCAGCAGTAGTAGCACAGTACAAGAGAAGAAAAGAGAGGCAATGGAAGAATACCCAGAGGATTTTACGTAAATTTGCAAGGGAATGTGCCACTCCTGTTTCCAAGCTTTTGGAGGTGGCTGATGCATTAATGTCTGATATGGAAAAATCTCTTGCAGCCCAAGATAATACTACTCTTAATATGCTTGTATCCTATGTTACTTCACTGCCTAATGGGTACATACTCCATGCATCATTAGTATTAGCCTAGAGAGAATGATGATATTTTATATATATATATATATATATATATATATAATACTTTTAAAATTTTTTTTTTATGGTAGGGATGAGAAAGGGCTGTACTATGGATTGAATTTGAGAGGGAGCAACATTTTGATTTTGTATGCGAGGCTTGGTGGAAAAAATGAGCCAATTTCTGATTTGCACAGAGAAGAGATTTCTATACCCTCCAATTTACTGGGTGCTACTTCGGAGGTATATATATATGTTTTTGAAGTCTCCAAATGCACAGGTTTATATGATTTTTATGTTCACAAATGTAATCGTCTTAAACTAATACCTCAGTGGAGTGACTACTTTCTAATGTAAGATGGTGTGCTCAAAATCTGGCAATCTTAGAAGTCTAAATCAATGTTAACATTGATATTGGTACTGCATGTCCTCATTGGGCCTACAAAATGCATTGCAAGAGTAACTCATGAGTCCAATGCATAATTACAAACTAGGAGCAAGAGGGCATGGAATAGCATATACAAGTCCATGGAATCAAGCTTAGCACTTAACCATGTCGTTATGAACCCATTATTTTCTCCATAATATATGTTGTTCTTATAAGTTGATCATAAATTTATGAAAACTTATTGAATTAATTACTAGTTCTCAAATATTTTGTTGCTCAATTTGGACAGGAATTATTTGAGCATATTGCTGTGGAGGTGGCCAAGTTTGTTGCAAAACATCCTGCAGATGAAAATGATGGAGCATCAAGGACAAAGAAATTGGGTGTAACAGTCTCATATCCAGTAGACCAAGTTGCAGCTACCTCTGGCTCTGCTATTAAATGGAAAAATTTCTCAGCTGATGACGAAGTTCAGTTTGCTTGTCCCTTTCTCTCAAATAGCCATTTCCTTTAATTTTTATTGATATTTTTATTTGGCCTAATTTGTTTCCAATTGGAGTTCAAACACACGACTTTACAGTTCTGAAGATAACTCCAATATCATGGAGTTAAAAGCTCATTAGTAGCAATTATTATTATTATTATTATTTTTTTTTTTTTTTTGGTAAATTGGGAGGTCATATGACCTTAACATCAATGGACTGTACAACAGGGGTAGCCCTCCCCTTTTAAATCGACGATGGCAGGAATCAAACTCTACACCTCATAATGCTCTTGGAGAGGAGTTACTACTTGACTACTCCCTCACTGGCTTAATAGCAATTATTTTGATAACATGGAATGTGCAATTATGTTGTGCAATATGATCATTATTTCCTTAATTATTGGCTGAAACAATCACGATATATCAGGTTGGAAAAGCATTATTGAATGGTATCAACCGAGCTATAGAGAAACAAGGCCTAAACATGCAAGTTTTTGCACTGGTGAGCAGTACCATATACAAGCTGATCATTTTCTGATGTTTATTAATCAATGGATTTTGGGATTTATTTTTGGTACTTGCCAACATGATCAGGTTGATGAAACACTAGGAAATTTGGCCGGAGGAAGATACTATAACAAGGACACAGTAGCTTCAGTCACTCTAGCATTAAGCACAAATGCTGCATATGTGGAACCGGTTCATGCAATTACCAAATGGCAAGGCCCTTCACCCCTGTCAGGGGAGATGGTAATTAAATCCGTTATCTAACATCTAATTTCAACTTAAAATTATATGCAACTGAAGAACTAAAATCTGCTAATCAATGAACAGAAAGAACATAAATCTTGCATAATTTATGCAGGCAATAAGTATGGAATGGGGAGACTTTAATTGCCCCTTTCTTCCAGTAACTGAATTTGATGCTGGTTTGGATGCAGAAAGCTCGAATCCAGGCAGCCAGGTATAGCAATAATTGTAGTTTATGTAACTAGCCGGGTATAGCAATAATTGTAATTTATGTAACTGTATAGAGTTCAGGATTAATTTGTTTCTGATTTTTTTTTTTTTCTTTTACAAGTTCAGATCTTTGAGAAGCTGATCTCAGCAACATACTTGGGAGATATTGTGAGAAGGGTCTTACTAAAGATGGCCAAAGAAACATCACTATTTGGAGAAACTGTTCCTTCAAAACTAGCTACTCCATTCCTACTAAAGTATAGAAGCATTAAAAAATAATCCTAAATGTTCTTATTTTTGCTATCTTGAAGTATTCCAAATGAATCGATATCGATATAAGTGTCTGACTATTTTGAGTTCATCAATAGGGCGCCTGATATGGCTGCAATGCATCAAGATACATCAGAGAACCATGGATTGGTGGGTGAAAAGCTAAAGGAAATTTTTGGGGTGAGATTTCTTTAACTAATCTTGTTTCTTTGCTTGTCTTCATTCACAATTTTCGAAGGTTAAATTCAAAGTCCTCGAGAATTTTATTGTGAGGACCCATCTGCATTTAATCTCTTATATTTGGTAGCTATATTGCACAAATACTTCAATTGGTAGGAATTTTTCCCGATCCGTATCCCTGTTTTTTCATGTCTGTGCTATTTAAATACTTCAATTCAAAAGGTATGTACGAAATCTTTTTTCTATATCCATAATCCCATTTTTCGCCATATCTATGCAATATAGTCCCATAAATATAAGAGTTTGACTAATCTGGATTGAGTCAGATAAACCATGTGAGGAGACAAAACTCTCCTAACGTCTATCTCTTCATAAATAATGCTAATCAAGGGTTTACTCCAAGGAATATCATTTTTCGTGGTGAAGATTTTTTCATTGCTGAATTGTTTGAACTCATAACCTGACAACTCTAGAGTAAGAACATGGACTAATTTTGGGACTGAACTTGTGCTGTTTTCAGATTACTGATTCAACTCCAATGGCAAGGGAGGTTGTCGCGGAGGTTTGTGACATAGTAGCAGAACGTGGAGCCCGTCTTGCTGGAGCTGGAATTGTGGCGATAATAAAGAAACTCGGAAGAATAGAAAACAAGAAAAGTGTAGTAAGCATGGAAGGAGGACTTTATGAACATTATCGAATCTTTAGGAACTATCTGCACAGCAGTGTATGGGAGATCCTTGGCAATGATCTATCAGACAATGTAGTAATTGAGCCTTCTCATGGTGGTTCTGGAGCAGGGGCCCTGTTTCTTGCTGCTTGCCAAACACAAAATCCTGATTCTTAATGACAAGGATTACAAGTTTCCTTGTACTTGCTAATGTGCTAATAATTTTCTTGATTTGAAGTAAATTTTCTGTGCACTTTTGTACTCCGAAATTTCTCATTTTGTCCGACTAGAAATGGAACTTTATTTTGGTGATATCAAAATGATCTTCAAAGCTATAAGATCACTTGGAGGGGTGGAGGGGAGAGTAGGGGCCATTGCTACCCTAGGCTAATTAAATTTATAAAATAAACTTAATATATAATTTTTTATTCAAAAAAATTAGAACTTTGCCCCCCTTAACTTTAAATGTTGGATCCGTCACTGTATGATATTTTTTTTTGGTTAATAGAAAAATCATATGACCTAAATTTCGATGGACTGCACAACAGAGGGGCAGTACTCCCCTTTAAATTGAAGGCGGTAATAATCAAACCTTATATCTCGTAATGCTCTTGAAGATAAATTATTACTTGATTACGTCTTCACTAACTGAAATCTTAAAGTATTTAAAAGTAAACATCAGAATAGTCCGAAAGTCTAAAAGTAATAATAGAACTATGTAATTTTATCTCAACAATACCGAAATTATCTCAAAAATTGTGAGATCTTGAATTATTTAAAAGTGAACGTCAGAGTTGGCCGCAAGCCTAAAAGTAATAATGTGGACTTGCGATTTGAATCGTTACTTCGAAAAATAGAAACAAACAAGTCTGAAGTGAAATTGTCACGGAAAAGCTGAGTTTATTAGAAGTTGATACTGAGTATGCAAAAGGTAAAATTAATGCAGTATCAAAAGCCATGAAGATGGACAGCAACGACATTGATCTGGCTCAGGACCAGCGACACCATGACAAAGACTGTCCAAAGCAAAGACAAAATGAAAAAGACTCAGGCTAAAGTAAAAAACAAAGAAAAACACTAAAAGATGGTCTTGTTCTTTACAAATTACTCACATCAAAGCAAATCCAACTTAGGTTAAAAAAAAAGAGAGAGAATCTAGCCCCTTTACGGGTTGGCAAAAGCCTAAAGCCACTCGTATTACATAACATAACCCAACAGAAAGCTCCTTTAAAGAAAGACGAGACTTAAAAATAACTCTCAAGGATAACAACTTTATAAAATAGTTTCTTTTTACTACTTTTTGTTTTGTAAATGGAAAAATTTTATCTCCATTTACAGTAGAACAATTAAATGAGTAATATATATATATATATATATATTTGAACCACTTGTATTTAAAGTCCGTTATCTCTCCACAACTAATTCAACATGACTTCATATATCAGGATTCGAACACAAGACCTCGCTTAAAAGGAAATAACCTGCCAATTGATCCCAACGATTGTTAGTATGAGCAATACATATTTTGAATATTATATACTTAATTAGTAAAAATACATTGGGTATATATGTGAATATTGTATATTTAATATAAATAGAATCATGTGTTTTCTTTGTAACTAGTGGTTCAAGTGATAGACATTATAAAGTGAGGTTATGTGTTCAATTCTCCACTCTCCTTTAACCTACCAGTTCTTCAAAATATATATATAATCATTAAATATAAAATAAGCAAAAATTTTACTTTGAAAACGCACCCAATTCTTATAGATGAATATTATTTCTTTAGCAGGAGGAGGGAGCAGTTTCTTTAACATACAAAGAAACAGACAGGATCCCATTTTGAAGCCCACCTCTCAGTCGGGCCAATATTGGAAAAGGATAAGGCTCTGGTCCCCCCCCTCTCCAATAAACCAATCTTAGCCCTTCCATTTCACAGTATCATCTGTTTTAAGGACCACCATTACTGCCATCTTCTCTTCTTGCATCACGTTCACATTCACATGACTTTGGGGCATCCTTTTGACAATTTGGACATCTCATTAGCTACGGATATTGATGCTCCAATTTAAAATGAATATATATAAGGACAATGTTTCATGAGACAGATATATTGGGTTAAAATCCTAATCAGAGTAACTTATTTTGAATCAATGTCAGCTAAAATATGAACGAAAATTATTTTCATCCTCAATATTATATGAAAA
>CATIWK010348555.1:0-26440 GCA_949634005.1 Mallotus japonicus
ATATTTTGGCAATTTGTATTCTTTCTCTCTCTTTTGTAATATTTTCTCAATTAGTGAAATATTATTTTGGTAGTGTCCGAGGACGTAGGCATAATTGGCCGAACCTCGTTAAATTTTGGTGTTCTCTTTTATGTCTATTTAATAACTATTGTCGGGTATAGTTGTTGTTAATTATTGTCCTATTAAAATTATTTGTCTTGATAAAATTCTGTCTAAGAAGTGGTTTTTAAGGAGGCATAGTGACCCCACCACTTTCCTGGGAATTTATCTTGGGATGATTTTTAGTACAATTGTTTTCACTCTAGTCACCTAGATAATAGTTATCAAGGTGAATTTATTATTGGTGGAAATTAACCCGAATTCCACAGCAAAGATGTCTAATAGATAGATTCTTAACCTTCGACAATAGATTATTGGACTTAAACTGCATATCAAAATTATCATAATTAACCCTTTACTTTGTGGTGTAAGACCCCCATTAAGTTTCTGTCTAGAAGATGTTCTATTGCGGAAGGTCCTCTGTTCAAATCCTCACCATTCCAAATTCCAGCTGCACAGTCCGACTAATATCTTGGCCATGACAGTTAACCCAGTTCGGATGTGGAAGCCTGGCAATGGCATAAGATGCAATCACTGTATCATGGATGGAACTGCATTCAGTCAATTCTTGAGAAACTGGGCCGCCTTCAGCCGTGGTGATGGCCTTGTCTTGGATCCAAAACCTGATCGATCAATCTTCAGAGAAAAGGATCCACCGATAATCAATCATCCGCACCTCGAGTACTCAACATCCTCTAAGGCAGACAGCGTCCTCGCTGCTTGGAGTTCAGTCGGCCCTGATGACAAAGATACTCCTTCACAAAGTCGAGCTCGTCTTCTCTATCTGTCCTCACAACGCCTTGCCAGCTTAAAGAAGGAAGCTCTCAAGGATGGAAAATTGAAGAACTGCACCAACTTTCAAGTCACGGCTGCGAAGATATGGAAGGCATGGAGCATTGCAGTGAAGTTTAAGGACGAGATTACGGGCAACTTGTTGTTTCCTATGAATGTTCGAAACATTCTGATGCCTAAAGCCCCAAGTGGATTCTTTGGTAATGCATTACTGAGCAGCTTCGCTCAAGCAGGAGTGAAGGAGCTTAAGGAGCAAGAGGACTCTTACATTGTGGCCAGAGTGCAAGAAGGATTACAGAGAATGGATAACGATTACGCCAGGTCTGCCATAGATTGGCTAAAGGTTCACAGAGGGTTGCCGTACATGGAGAACAGCTTGGCAGTGGTGGCATGGTGGAGGTTGGGGCTAGAGGGTGATGTGTTTTGTTGGGGAAAAATCAAATGCACATCACCAGTAGTGGTGAAACCTGGTATTGTGTTTCTGTTACCGGATCTAAATGGTGAGGGAGGCATTAATATTTGCTTACAACTATTCATGCTGAAATGGAAGATTTCAGCAGAGTTATGATGGAATGATCACGAGACAGATATGGATAATATGCATCAGGTTGATTTTAGTACTGTAATTTCATATGTGGTTGAAGTAAACTTTAATGTCTTAATTGAAAATAATGCTTGTGTGGGCTTAATGCATCAGATTTTCACATCATGTACTGAATTCTGCATCCATGAAAGAGTAAAAAAGAAAATGTGGAAAAAAAAAAAGGGAAAATGACTAATTTTGAACTCGAACTGAACATAGTACTAATGGTCTCTATTAACATAATCAATCTCATATCAGTTATATGTATAAGATTAAGCGAAATATATTATTTGGATCATTCTACATCTTTTATGTTAACACTGACATTTCCGACGGATTTGCAGAAACAAGTTGTTAAACATTAATATGTAGAACCAATTGTCTCTTATCCATGAGAGAGAAGACCAAAGAAGGGATTCGTTATTGCAGATCTTATTTGGGATCCTGCAGAGTTTAATACTGCCATGTCGAGCTTGTCGCGAGGAAGAAACAAGAACTTGTCCCCTTCAATTCTCTCAAACCCACAAAGTTCAAGAAACTCAATACCTCCTTTCAATCTTCCAACTCTATCCTGTTGGCATATCAGTGCAAGTTTTTAGTGACGGGATCACATAGAGCTTTTTCAACATAATCAATCTAAGATATCTTACCTGGAATAATGGATTTTTAATGCGGATCTTCCTGAATTTTTCTGCATCAGGATTCTTTACAACATTCCCCACATAAATCAGAAGAGTTTGGAAGGCTCTTTTGACTGTAGCATCATCGTCCTGCACCCCCATTAAAGTAAAGGAAGATGTCAACACCTAATCTTTTGCTTTCCGTAAAGACCAGCATAATCTGTTATACAAGGAAGATATTAACCTTGTAATTGCGCCTAAGAGACCTCAAGCATTCTCTTAATTGCTCAGTCTTTGTAGTAGAAAGAAAAATCTTCTGCAACGTACACGAAATTGGTTTTATTAAGTTTTGTCTGTAACAGGATAGATGAGGTCTTTGATACAGACAAGCTAAAGAAGCTAAACCTGTTTATCCTGCACAACATGTGTGGAAGAATTCAGAGTCGTATTGCTAGCTGTTGGTGGCAATCCAAGCATCCGCCTTCTTTCAGCCTGTTGAGAAGTAAAACATTTTAATAATACATTGGTAGTCTAGCTGAAAGAAGAATTCTGAAATTGATCATGATGCTATAATACATAATATGATGCTAGAGATGTTCATAGGCGGAAACCTTATCAGCTTCTAGTTTCTGACGAACTTTCCCCCTTGCCCTTTCCTCTTCTTCTTTTTCTGCTTTCCTCAAGGCTATATAGCTGTGAAAAGTTTTTCCAGAGCTCAAAATGGAGAATCATTTCATGTATTCGAAAAACAGGGAAAAAAAAAACCAAGGTTACTTCAAGTGGTTGAGGGAGTTTGCTACTCTCCTCAACGACCTGAGTCCAATCTCTAAATGCACCAAGATCGACATGAATAAATTGCAGACTTAGAACAAGTACCGTTTTCTTTCATTATCCTCAGCAATTCTCTTTGCCTCAAGGATTTCTTTTCCTGCTCGAATTCTCTCCTATAGCAAATTTAGCAACCAATTTTATATAAACTAAAGATTAAAGGTGCATTATCTAATGTTAAATCAATCATTTTGATCTTATTCCTTTTATCAGAAGTATGGAAAAGCACGTGTCAGAAAAAACTTTTTTCTGATGTTTGGGTGTAAGAAGCAAAAGGAGAAGTGGAGCAGGTTTTTACAGGAATCATCAAATAGCAAAAGGAAGAAGAAACCATTGGACCCAGATGCACACACCTTCTCTCTTTCCCTTTCCAATTTCTTTTCTTCTTCTTCCTTCCTTTTGCGAGTTTGCTCCCTACAAATGAGCCACAAAAAAGGAATCAATATGAGCAACATGAAATGACATAGAGGAAAAAAGTATATATAAGCATCAGAAGTTTAAGAATCCAAAACAGAAAGAACATAAATAGGCTGTGGAAAAACAGGATCAAGAAAATTGTGTCTGAAAATTTATAGTAATTAGATGAATAAATCCTGATAGAAAATATATATGCAGAACAAACCTTAATTCTTGCAATTTACTCATTTCCTCAGTAGTACTTTGAGATGGTTGAGGAGATTCAATATCAATGTTCACTGCTATCTGAGCATTAAAATTGAAAAGCACAGAAATCCCATGACATCAAGTTGTAAATATTGCCACCAGAGTGAAACATAAGAAAGGAATAAAGCAAGATATGATGAAGCAGACCAAGGGCATTTGATCAATATCTGGGTCATTCTCATGATCAACAATCCAATTTATGGCAGCTTCAAGATCAGCATTTCCTGAAGTAAAAAAAAAAAAAAAATCAAGTTATTAATTAGCATGGCAACTCCTGAATAAAATAAATGGGACTAACCTGAATGATGAAGTGCCCGTGCTGCTCTGGCAAGTGAGAATCCCATTTCTTCAAGCTCGCCAAGCAATTTCCTGTTTACTTCCAATACATCCGTTTCTGCATATTAGAAACAAAAACAAAACTATGTAATAATCCTTTTAGTAGTTGAAAACCATGCATGCATGCATGAACACAATTGTGATTTCTGATTTTGTTTCATTATGTTTTAAGACAAAATATGAAGAAATAGAAGTGATACCCTGTTCTTGCTGTTGGGACTGCATTGGATTAATTGGGGAATAATAATGGAAGACTTCAGAGATGGAGAGAGTTTGGAACGGCTACTGTGGTTGGATTGATGAATATAATGAAGCTAAAACTGAGAACAGAAGAGAGGTATATATATATAGATGGGTGAGAAGAGAAGAGAAGCCCTGAAATGTACTCCATTTCAATGGTGGAATCCACCAGTACTACCTTTTGGCTACTTCTCTCCCACGGAAAGAACTTGTAATAATCCTTTTCCCGCCTAAATTAATCCCAAGTTTCTTTCCTTTCATTTTGTTATTTTTTTATTTGTTCAAATCCAAAACTTTAGTATATTCCAAAAAAAAAAAAAAATCCAAAACTTTAGTACATTCAAGAAGTTTATTAAAATATTGGTTTACAAAAATTCTTGGCTATTTTAAAGATATGCTTTTGTTACACATACACACCCATTTCTTTTATCTAATAAATTATAGAAATTATTAATATTAACTATTTATCATTGAAATTTTTTACTTATATTTTATTTTGCATTTGAATGTAAGTAGTTAATTAAAATTATTCAACTTAAAATATAATAATTTAAATATAAAAATTTTAAATAAAGTATAATTGGAAGAGATTATTGCATACTTTAATTGTATTATATCTAATAGTCATTTTTATAATATGAATAATATCGTGGTCACTGAGTGAAAAAAAATTATTTTTTAAATTTTGCACTTTACCATGATATAGGAGGCTTGGCTCATGTTAAGGAGAGCATTTTAATGTGGGCATTATAATAATATGTTGTGAGTAATGATGTCTGACATATTTTTTTTTCCTTACATATATAGTAAGGGTTTGTTTGGTTTATGTTTTGGAATCAAAATCGAAACCGGAATTGAAATAAAGGGAAATTGAAAATGAAATGAAAAATTTAACAAAATGTTTGGTTTATAAGAGAATTAAAATCAGAATCAGAATCGAAATCAGTATTATTTATGTAGAAAAATATATTAAATAATAGTTTTTATTAATTTATATATTTTATTTTATTACTTTAAAAAATATATTGTTTCATAAATTTTAATAATACATGATAATATTTAAATATTTGATCAATTTATAATTAGTTTAACTTAATTCTCATTAAAAAAATTCATTACTTATTCCTATAAGGGAAATAGATAATTCTCATTTATAGGTTATTCATTCATTCTCATTTTTATTCTCATGTGAAATTTTAATAAACCAAATACTAGAAATTAGAACCCTTCATTCCGATTCCAATTACAACCCTTATTTTTCATTAAACAAACAATTTCTAAGTGTTCTACACATGGCTAATAAAAATATGACACACATATATATATATTATAATTTAATCATTAAATATAATCCATCCGAATAAGTAAAAAAAAAATTAGAAAAAAGTATTATGATTTTTTTTTCCCCCTTATGGGTTGAGCTTGGCGAAAAGTTATACATGATTAGATGATTGAGGAGTGGGTTTGAACCTATCTCGAGCCTACACGCCAAAGCCATAGGGCCAGTCTTAACATACAGGCAGAGCATCCAAACCCATCTAGAAAGGCTCTAATCATTCTCGAGTCCCACCACCACACCACAACCGTTGCCTATAAAATGCTTTCGGAGTTCAGAGACTTCCAGAAACCGTGAGAGAACACTTTTACTGTATGTGCAAAAGAAACAAGACGCAGAGCGCGATCGAGAGATTGAGCTAGAAAAGAAAATGGTAGATTGTTGCAATAATTCCAGAATAGTGAAGTTGCTCTGTCCACCTCTGTCAAAGATTGTAGCATTCCAAGTGTGGGATGAGCAGAAACTGGACTTGGGTTCGATAGCCAGAGCATTTGGAATAGACCCATCAACGTTGAAGATTAATGGTTACTTTATTAGCAGAGGAGCTGATCTCGTATCGCCTTCTGTTACTTGGAAATCGCTTCTTAAGTTCTTTTCCTCTAAAGGGTTGTCTACTGGTAAAGATGATAGAGATGCTGTTATCATCCTTGGCAAGCTTTGTAAATCTGGTACTAAACGTAAGTTTTTTTTTTTTTCCCTTTTGTTTGTTTGGTTGCTGAGAAATTGTGTGTGTGAAGAAAAAAAAATATGAAAGTGGATTGTTTCTAATATGATTGTTTATCAATTAGGCTCTTTTGTATCTTTGTGATGTGAAGTGAGCTTTATGGATATTGCTTTCTTGACTTCTCAGGAGCTCACAATCCTCAGGATTCTGCTACTACTAGTAGGATTAACTGCAGAAGTAACGCAACTGAAGCAGAGGACATTGGTGTTACGAGAGGGCTACAGCTTGAAGATGGCGGGTTGTTGACGAATAAGAAGTTAAAGGAAAACAATTCAGGTACAATACTGAACTTCTTGTGACGATTCCTTGCTCAATTTTGAGATACCTTTCTAATGCCCTGGATAACATAATCCCAACTATGCGTTGCAATTAAAAGATTGACAAGACCTGATTTTTGAATCAAGGAAAATTTTAATGAATTTGTGGTTCCTAGGATGTGAAGCTAACCACCAAGGTTCCAGGTGCAACGGTCCTGACTTCAAGAGGAAGCTGTCGTGGGAAGATGTCAATTTACCCAAGAAGTTAAAGATTAATGAAACCAAGTTGGGTAATCTGCCCTGCCTATTTGTGATGCACCCTTCATCCTTAAAATTGATTTTTTTGAGTTTATGTGCATTTACTATGTTTAATCATCTGATTGCTAACATTCAATTTGTGGTACCTCAGAATGCAATGCGGACCGAAAAAGTAATGGCCTTGGCTTCAAAAGGAAACAATTGTTGGAGGATGTCAATTTACTGAAGAAGTTAAAAGATAAATGAAGGTAACTCAGGTAATTTGTCTTGCCTATTTGCAATATGCTCTTCGTCCTGCAACTTGATGCTTAGAATTTTTGTATTACTAAGTTAATCATCTCAGTGCTAGCAGATTGCAATATAGTGTATTGCTGTGTTTTAGGTGTTGTGGTGTTTAACATGTTACAGCATCTGCAAGACTGTTCATGAACTTGATGTGAAGATAATTTGTTCAAAATTTTGCCTGGCTTAGGATTCAGAATAACAAATTTCGTTGTGTCATTTTCACAGAACTTGGAGAAAGAGGCAATGACTGTCCTAGAATTATTTCAAGCAGCAAATGGAAGTGTAGCTATGCGAGTGGCAATCTGAAGCCGACGAGAGAAGATGAAGTGGTCCTAGCTGCTCCTTGCAAAAGAAGCATATGAAAGAGATATGTGAAGCATATGAAAGTTATTATCTCTGCAACTTTTACCTTTTGAAGTAAATGATGCAAAGGAGAAAAGGAGGAGCCATGGGAAATTATTGTCATTATTGTAAAATAGAACACACAAGCATTTGTTGAAGAAAATAATACTGTGATTGGTTTGTAACTTCTTCAATTCCCTTCACCAACATAGGTATATCTGACGTTGCTTCAAAATTGTGAATGAGAAATGAAGTTGTTGCGAGTTTTTGTACTTCAGACAAAAAAAAAAAAAAATCAAGCTGAGTTGAACTTTGGCGGATGATATAGAGATTTTGCTAAGAAACAATCATGTTAGAAGTAGACTTACCAGCATTTACTTGGCTCAAGCTCATAACTAACAGTAATAGCCTGAAATTCTTGCTAACCTCCTGAAATAAGTATGTATGAATCATCAAATAAACAGAAAACATTGCAACATCGCAGCATGCATGATGTGTGCGAGGATGGTTTGATCAGATACTGGATTACAAAAAGGTTTGCTAATATCAAAATGATACAAAATTCGTTTACAAATTGCATGATCTAGTGGTAGAAATGACCCTTTTACTGATACCTAAAAATATGCTCTCTTCTCTCGTATATCATACTCTGAAGTTTCCGATCCAGTAAATACTGTTACCCAAAATAGTATTGCCAAGCAACAGCAAAGACAGCCACTAACAAGATTTTCAACAATAATTTAGAATTGATCAAGGATGATGGTTTTTCCGGTTCTTGCTGTGACTGAGAAGTTTCCTGTTGTGACTTAGAACTTTCCTGCGGTCTTCCTCTTAGCTTAGCATACAATTTCACAAGCAGCTCAGAAATCCGGCGAGTTTTCTTGGCTGCTGCAAGCAGAACAACAAAAAGTAGATATTAGTACGGGGATAAATGAGAAATTTGAGCCAGACATAACACAATGATGTTTTCTTTCTAGAAACTGAAAGATGATCTGCCTAAAACAAATAACAAAGAATATCAAGAAAATAACAGATGTAGTTGTTATTATTCCTTGAGCACAACTCTCTTCCCCAAATGCACACCCGCCTATTGCATGGTAAGTCACTGGCTACCAGGTACAGGCTATCATTAAATAGCATCCAACCAAATAAATGAAATTTTCAATTTATCACCATTCACAAACTTAAAAATTATAAAGCCTCAAATAAATCCATGAGAAGGCTATACATGGTCTCTAAAGAATGTATTTTCACCTTGAAGCCAGTACAGCAAAATCCAAAAGATGAATTTACCTTTGCTTTTGAGAAGCCTTTCCTCCTCAGCAACACGCCTTCGTAGAACATTTAGCAATGATCCAAAGTACAATGCAAAAACTGTGCATGTAATTGTGATGACATTGTATGGCATGCTAAAATCAGGAGTTGTCAAAGGAATAAGTAACACTTCTGTGTAAGATAGAACAGGATTCCTTTCCTGCATCAGAAATCCAGGATCAATCAAACGAATCAAGGATGACGCACATTTGGAATCAGAAAGATACATAAGATTAGCTACCTGAAATTTAGACAACACTGGTGACTTGTCCAAAGTACCATTTCTTGGAAAAAGCATGCTGGTGTATAAGTTGGGAAAGCTTATTGCAGCCGATGGAATATCAAATCCTTGATTAGCATCTGGTGGATATTCATCAATGTGTAGAAAACCCTACAGATGTAAAATCAAGAAGTACATAAGAAAATGAAAGGCAGTTACATTCAGTAGATAAGAAGCATTACATCATTCCCATGCACATGCTGGCCAGATGACCCCTTCATGTGTTTAGTAATAATTATTCTATTTTTTCAACTATTAGCAATCTAAGCAATACAGGTATGTTTTCTCATTATGTTATTGTGTTTCTTGGGACTTGAAGTTTCAGCGAAAAGAGAAGACGATAATTTTCTTTTCTGTTTCTCCACTAAGAGGGCATCAGACTGCAGATTCCATGGTTTTGACACACAAGAGTATTATCCTAATGTATGAATCTTATTAAACTGTGAATTAATAATAAGATGATGTCAAAGCAAACCAATAAAATGACAAGCATACCTTATCAAACTCCAATGTTAAAGCAGCTGATTTCACATCACAGGGCAATTGCAAAACCACCTCCATGACTCCAGGTGATATCTTGTCTTTGGAAGGTGAAACATGAATCTTCTCTACAACATCTCCAACTTCTTTTGGCTGGTCATTCACAAACAACTGAAGATTATGATAATATACCTTCACATACCAAGGAACAACTTGGAAAACATCAACTCGCAACTTATCTACATCAGTATCTCTACAACTTCTCAAGGAAGCATCACTTAAATCTGTAGACTTTAACAAGATAGCAATTGCACCCCTTTCATTCCCACTTCCCATCAAGAACCTACTAGCATGTAATGGTGCTAGTTCACTTGACCAAGTTACAGGAAATTTCCATGAAAGGCCTAAATCGAAAGGCCGAAAGTCACTGTATTTATCAACTGAAAACTGATAAAGGAAAGAGGGGCCCTTTCTGTGACTGCTACTCTCTTCTTTAAAGACTCTGTCGGGCTTAGCTGACAATTCAAAGCCAGGTCCACTCCATATCCCTCCCGAAGTTATACCATCAGCTCCATTATCCTCAATTTTTTTTAGCTCAGCAACTAGGCCACTCTCAAATTGAAGGTACAAATTGCTAGACTTTGCAAGATCACAACTTCCAGTGACTTTCCTTCCAAGTATCGAACTCAAAGACCAGTTAGGTTGAAAATTCTTCACCCTAGAATCAGGCTGAACAACAACAGTGAGTGTTTGCTCTAGAACAATACCTGAACCTGTGCCGTCTGAACCAGATTTGTAAGAGATCAAATGCAACCTCTGAGAATGATAAAAACCTCTGTATATTGATGGTCTATCCATTAATGCAGCGAGCCCAGCTTTATCTCTACATGGAAGCAGCTTCAACCATGGAGTTAAATTCTCAGTGCAAACAGCTTCACGGGGCAACATACCATACCTTAGATTGCCCGAAGCTGGCCGAAAGCTCCATTCCGGAGCTGCGTACAATGTAGACGACTCGAGAAAGTTAATTGAAGCACAGAAAAGACCTGAAAGAATGTGGGTCAAATTCTGCCAAGAAGCATCAACTTGATCTTGAGGGACATCAAAGACAGCCCACAACTCGACTCCAGGAGGCTTAGCATTGCTGCTAGATAAGGGATCAAATCCACCCCAGCTCTCATAGTTCCAGCGACCTTGAGTGAAGGATAGTTCCATTTCCTTAATATGAAATTTTTGCACCTGTCCAAGTAGTACTAATTCCATGAAATACATGCTACAACCAAACCCAAGAAACATAAAGAAAACCGAAAATTAAATCATTGTAAAACCCTAAAGGCCCTGTTTGGAATAAATCACGTTCAAGAACATGGTTTCATTTCTTTGAAAACAATCACTTACAAGAATTCAATTGGATTAAATTCTTGCAAATAATCAAGTTGACCTTTACGTGGGAAAAATTGAATTCAATTCCACTGTACATTACACATCACTCACCAGCTGAGAAATGGCTTTAGGGAAAAGATGGTGGTGGCGTCCATTAGAATCAGGAGAAGTGCTTTCGAAGTGAAAATGGGCCAAAACTTTTCGATCAGGCAATGGCCTTAGCAGCAATTCCTCACGGAACTCTTCTTGTTCTTGATCTTGTACAGCCGATCCAAAGACGATTGGAGCAGAGACAAGGACGGAAACAAGAATCACAAAAAGTAAAAAACTCCATTTTAGCAATAGAAGCGCCGCCATTTATTGTGGTGCTATAAAAGGCAGGTGGAGCAGACAGCATCATCCGCCATTAAAGACTCGCTTCGTTGCAGGAGATCGGCGACCATTGGCTGGTGGCTTTGGGCTTTTGGGCTCTTCTATGTTAAGTATCTTATCTTATCTTACTTTAGATACTTAAATAAATAATAAAGCCCAATTAATTTCCATTAATTTTTATTTTTGACTCTTTTAGTTTAAGGAAATTATAGGGTTACTTTAATTTTTATTCGCTTTCATTTTACTTTGTTTTATTTATCATTGGATGAAAATATATTTTTTCATCCAATGGTGGTTATTAACAAAGTACATTTTACTTTGTAAAAATCAAAGTAACCCTAAAATGCACTTTGAATTATTTTCAAAAAATATTTTATATTTTTTTTTATACTTAATGCACTTAAAAAATAATCAACAGAAAAGAAAAAAAGAAATTACCAATTTTCATGAAATTCCTTTCTTACTTATTTCTTGAAATTGCATTATCATGATCCACATGTAATTATTAATTATATAACTTCATGTTACTTGATGATTTCCTTTTGTTTGGATTAATTAGTTTGATTTCTTTTCTTTTTATACGATTTATTTTTAATATTTAAAAATTATGATGTTTCACTTATAATTTTGAAATGCAAATATTAGATTTTTGAACTTTTATTTTTAATTTCTATGCTATTATATTATATCAAATGGATACAATTGATTTTCAATAAGTGATCAAATGACAATTCATTCATATTTCACATATACATCTCCTTGTTTTTTTTTTTTTTATAAATTTTATATAGAAGATATACTATCAAAAATTAAATGTGAAGAATAAATAAAATAAAATGTAATACAGTCATTTAAAAAAAGATAAAAAATTGAATAGCCTAATAATATAACTTTTTTTAAAGCATTTCGATTATTCCTATCTCCCCCTATGCACACTTAAAAAGTATATACAGTACAACAAATTATTTGATAAAATAAGCACACTTAAAAAGTACAGTACAACAAAGAAAAATACAAATTACTCAATATTTAATTTTAGAGTATCCAAATTATTCCCAAACTTTAATTAATTTCCCTTTCTGAACTTATTATAGACATCAAATTATCTCTTATTTCAATATGCCTTCTTTTAACAATCAATCACTGAGGGCATTCTGGAGGAGGTGTAGGAAACCTATTTCTATCAGAACAATAATCATAAGTTAGATACTTCTTTTTAACATTGTCATAGGCTTTTTGTTGTTTAGGGTCAAAAGTCCAGTACTTCTCAGAATTCCACCAGTAATTATGAGAATAACAAGGTTGAACATTAGTTGACGTTTCAGGTAATGAGCACCCATTAATGTCAAAACCTTGGAAATGAGCTTGGAAAGGTGCATGGCTCCAATTAGTCTTAGTTTGGCCACCATCTGTTGCCCAACTATCTCCATTCCATAAACTTGCCTCTATTTGCATTGGTCGTGATGGGTAGCTAACTCCAGTGTTTGTCTTGTTCTTGAACACTCTTATGGGTATGTCATCCACATAAAATCTGATACCAATCAATATTTTGGCATCATCATAATGTTAGCTGATTAAGGTAGGGAAGATTAATTAATAATTCAAAGGAGAGATCAATAATACTTACACAATTTGATGTTGGTTCCAGAGGATCCCATAATTGTGAAAATCAGCAGTAGGATCAAACCAAAGATAGAGTCTTTGCTCTCTATTCCCTAAGCCATTTGCAAACACATTTGTTTGCAAAGTGATTGGCTTTCCTTCTCTATTTCCCAAGAACTCAAAATCAAGCTCATCATGATTGTCACCATGTGACGTAAGCTGCCATTTTATTTTCAAAAACCACTTCACAATAATTATTATACAGTTTTTCACATCATTACTTGTTAATTTGCTCACAATGGGGGCCTGAAGAATTATGGGAAGTAGCTAGCTAGACACATCACACGTACGAAAACTTTAGTGAGCAAGCATGCACACTACGAGCACATTCGAATCGAAATAGGTTAACAAACAAACAAGGGTATGTATGATATATTACTCACATAGTAAGCAGTGACAACTCCTGCTGAATCCTTTGGTGGTAGCTTTATCCTCATGTGAAAAAATCCAGAACCAAAACTTAGTTTTGATCCAAAACCAGCCCCTGCATGCATGAATTGTCCTAGAGGTGTTATATTTTTTGCATATATATAACAGTAAAACATTTTAAGCTTGTGGGAAAAGTTTCAAATTTTTTTTTCAAACATGTTCATTGTATGAGGCACGGAGAGGCAATCAATCAAATTGGCAAGGGGCAGTGGCCCCTCCTTGCCCCCCTAATTTTGCCTTTTTATGTACACGTACATACATATATATGTGTGCATGTGCAGGTGGAGGCCTTTTTTTTTCTTTTTTCATGTATGTATAATCAAGAAAATAAAAAAGAAAACAAGATGTGTATAAAAAATGGTGTAAATAAATGGCTCACAGATCAATTAATAGCTAATAGGAGAAAAAATTTTAAAGATAGAGAACAAGACCAGAAGAATTATCCAGGGAAAGCTGAATTTGTTTTCCTTGATCGAGATGCGAGACATGATCATTCCCCCAAGTAACTTGATAATTTTGATCAAATAAGCTAGTGCCACTTGTTCTATATGAAAGCACCCCACAAATTGCTTGGAAAAATGCAAGAAAATAAAGTAGAAAAACACCCATTAACATTGGAAATTTAAGTGTATACATATGAATGGTTGTTTTGTATAAGAGTATTGATTAATCTCACTTGTTTTGTATAAGAGTATTGATTAATCTCACTGTCTTGTGTAGTCTGTGAGACACACGCACATATATATATATATAGATGTTCAGGTTTTCTTAAGAAGTATGAATTCTGAAAAAAAGTGAAAAGCATATGTTAGAATATATGAATGTCAACTTCTCCGCACGCCAATGACTTCCTCCATCCCATCCCCGTAACAAACTTCATCATTATACTTTCTTAAATAGGCAACTTCAAGCACAAAATGACTATACCAATTAAACCACGTTTGGTTGATTAATTTTTTTAATAAAATTGTTTTCAAAGAGATATCTCGTTAGCCATTCACATCTAATTTGATCATTTGTGCGTTTAAGGCACACAAAATACTGGCCTAATCATGTCAATATTGGAGAAAGGAGATGACGGATTTGAATCCTGATTGTCCATATTTCTCACCAAATGCGACTACACCAAATAAGAGGTGATAAGATTTTAAGTTGGAGCCATTTCTATTAGTGTGTGAAAAAGGAAAAAAAAAAAAAGAATTGGAACCTCTTATATTATATGCCAATAACATATAAAAATTATTATTTCTATAAACAGTATTTCATTCACAAGAAGAATATTTTTCCTCCTCATGAGTTACAAATATTTTGAGTTGCCTGTGAGTTTTGGTCTAATAATTAAAAGACTTTCAAAGAGATTAGGGGATTCGTGTTCGAGTTCGAGTTTTCCTTCCCGTCCCGTCCCTGGTAGATACAGTTTGAAAAGATAATAATATTTTGATAGTGTTTGTTAATTTGTTTTGATACACGAAGAAAAAATTAGCTTCATGTATGGACAAGAAAAAGGACATGATCTTTTCCTTTCTTTTGGGAGAAAGCTATATGGTTCCATTTTGATATATATCATCCCTCTTTTTCTTGTATATTTGACCTTTAAATAGTTTATGAATTCTTCCATTCAGAGTTTGCTGTCTGAAAGGCACAGCTAAGGAAGTATAAATATATATTAAACTACAGCGTATATCTTTTCAGTCACGAGCTTGACATCAACCCCTTTGAACTTTGAACTTGTGGTGTTCTACACGTATTGTCAATCAATTCTAATATATCATCACATACATGTGTAACAACTGCTTATGATGATCATTTGATTTTATCATATGATGATGCTAGGACAAGTTACATTCGCTTAAAGATAAAGAAAGGAGCCAGTAAGAAAGTGGTCTATTGATCATTTTTCTTTAATAAAATCAAATCATACAGTAAGAGGAAATTGTATTTATGTTTTTGGGTTGTGGGCATTTATGAACTGCATATATATGTTCTAAATAACATTAAAATCATCAAATCAAACATTGCTGTATCAAAACTGTAAGAACAGATATGCCTTGAATGAATATATTTACCCAACAGAACTATGTCAGTCTGTCTATTCACCTGTGAATTAGAGCACTATGCTCTATTCAAACTTCTAATAACTTCAGAAGAGTTCTGCTCATTAATTACAGGCACTAAAGACCAAAAGTATCAGCATGAGCATGTTTTCATTTGCAATCGTCGCACTCCTCAATGCCATCCTGCATTGAAAAGAAAAGAAAAAATTCAACATGAGAAGATGGAAAAAAACATTGCATGTCTTTGATAATTTTACATATAGAAACACATTAACATTATGCTTATATGTCTGTTTTAGCAGCTGTTTAGTTCAACATTTTTCCACTGAATACAATTTCTTGTGTAGCAAAAATGCATTGCATTTCAATTGTTAGCTGTATCTAAGGGAAGTATCATTCAAACCCTTTTCACTTTGATGGATTTGTGTGTAGTGGCTCCTAGCAAGGAATGAAAATGAATCATCCTTTAGCCATCCAGCGTTAAATTTTTCGGTCTTTTACTAATCAAGATTGTCATTCAACTCTTTCTGCTTTCTCATGAAAACCACCAAAATATTCATGAAACACCTTAAGAAGTGAACATACCTTATGTCTGCTTTCCGAATGAGGCATAAGGTGACAAGGACATTGAAGAGGAGCCGATTTTTGAAGAAGGTAACGAGGATGACGAAGTATTTCCTTGATGTGGTTGTAGGTGCTGCAAATCGGACAATATGCTATGAATATTCTCCATATTATGAAATCAGATGCCGTGGCAATTCCCTATATTCTAAACATCAACGTAATATGCATGCACAGTATTAACATGCTATTAAGCCCCCAAGTCCCAACATCTTATCAGTTTTCAGTTCTCACTAAGAGAAATCAAGCATCAAAGGGGAACAAGAACAATCCATCCATTTAGTCTGGCATCATGAAAGATAATATTCCCCATTCAACACCCTATGAAAAATCTGATCAGAGAAAGCAGCTTTCTCCAAAATATTTCAGAGAAGCACATAAGTAATACTAGAGACTCTCTTAGACATTAGGCTGAAGCAGGCTTTAAAATAAGGCTGCACATGTGCTTCCCCATTAACGATTAAGCATCAACTTCCATCAACCTTGGCCAATCAATTCAATATAATTTGAACTTACCTTCAAAATCCACAGAACCAAAGATTTGATCGTTAAGCTCTAAAAATGGAAATACAGGATAATCCAGGTATCTTACAAAACAAAATAAAATATAGTCACTCATCAAGTTCTACAGATCCAATATTCTTTTCCCAAAAGGTGAATGGATGTCATAAGACCTCCACACTATACTATATACTTAACTAATAGCAAATGTGTATATAACATATGCATACCATATACAATATGTAATGCTATATGTATATAGTATATATACATGCCTTTTTCTTTTCACATTCTTTTGAAAGAATTCATAAAGTTGTGTTGCAACAACTACATAAAACGGATCAAAGGCCAAAGCAAGCCAGTTCCACCAGCAACTCCCCTCAGAACTGGATTTTTTACGCTAATTATATGTCCCTTAAAATCATCTCGAACATGACATTTTTACCTTAGCCTATGTCGGTTGCAAGAAGCGAGGAATGCAACAAGACCCCATATAACGTTTTTAAGGGACCTAAAGACCTGCAAGACAATGCCAAATTCATGTTTTAGCACAAGGAGTCTAGAGACGATGAGATGTCACATATATTTACATTGTAAGACAAACCTTTGAGAAGAGATCATTCCAAAGAGAATGCCAAAATGAGATACCAGATGAGCTAGGCTTTGCTTGAGCAAAACTTGTAATCATACCCTTGCTATTAGAAAAAATCATGAACATTCTTGCAAGCGTTGTATAGGTGTTCAATATTACAGAAGCCACAAATTTTGCCAGGAGAAGGCAACCTCGGGAAGTATAGAGAAGCAATTCTCGTAAGGTATAGATAAGTGAAAAAATGATTGTGACTGGACACAACAAAAAGGTCAAATCAGATTCAAATTAAGGAGGAAAAAAAATGCAAACATTACACCCACCCCCCAAAAAAAAAAAAAAAAGGCATCCATCTCTTTGCACAAAAGGAGAGAGCAGGAGAGTTTTAGTGCAAGAGATTCATACAAAAAGCATTAAGTTCAGGTATCAATTTAACCAATAATATGCAAAATAAGTAATCTCATGGTAAAATCCATTCACTTTGCTGACCCCACCCAGCACACGAATAATTTTATCACAGAATTGTGTTTGTCAACTAATTTCAAAACAAGCACCGCACGGTATACCATGCATTGAGTTTTATGTCATTTTCCCAAAAGAAAAGCTCGACAGACATAAATTATACAGAGCATACAAGCATGACAATGTAAGAACACTTGTAATATGTGGGTATGAGGTTGTGCTGAAAATATATTTGCTTATGTGACAAGCTTAGAAAAAGCTTTCTTTTTTTCTATCTATTTGCTGCAAATTCAAAAGAATAGATTATCACAGAGAATCATGCTTCTAATAACAATAAATTATATCAATTTATATGTTTATGATCCATAAAATGGGCGCTAGATTCATTTAGTCCTTGAGTAATATTGAGAGACACAAAGTTACCTAAACATAATATACATGAATAGAAAAACTTCAATGGTGAGAATAAAATGTCTGCAAAAAACAATAACATGCTCCACAATGGCTGCAACACGATCCTTACAATAATGAAGATTTGCTCTCCTATTGCAGTAAAAGCACTCCATATTGGTGTTAAAAGTTCTATCAGCTCTGCAAGTGGATAAATCAAGGACCTTGAAAGCAGCAATACTAGCAGCTTCATCAGTTGTGTCTTCATCAGAAACCACTTAACAGCTTTCTGCAAATTCTGTAGGAACAACATTGTTCCAAGATACCTAATCCTTGAAACCATATCCCATGCTTCAATCCACTTAAAAAATGGACAAGGAAGGTGTGAGGCAGCTGCCTTAAGGAGTGGAATATTCTTATAGAGATCGTAAAACCCAATAATAACAGTTATACACGAGATTACTGCATAAAGGATTCTTAATAGAGGGCGCATCCAGGGACGATATACCCTATTGAACAACGGATAGGATTGAAGAAAGATAACCCAGGAGGGAAGGCCTGCCTCAAGCAAAGTAAGAAGCTTCAAATCAGAGGTGATTATTTGGCTGAGTTTAGATGGAAAATATCTGTCATTGAAGCTTAATAGCAGAAGGATATCCTTGTATTCCATAGGCTCAAAGTCACCATCCTCCCATAAATTTTCCTTTCTTTTCCCATGCATCGCCTCTTCCACCTGGCTATCTATTACAGAATTATAATCATTTGTGTCATTTGGACATTCCATGACATCAAAGAACACATCTTCTGCAAATAGTTCAGCTTCAGATGCATTCAAAAGCAATTCTTTAGAAGCAACAGTGATTCCCTTAGAAGAACAAGAAGGAACTTTGTTATGCAAAAGGACTAGATTGCTCTGCAGAGTTTCTGTTTCAGTTGGAGTGCCTGAGAACCATAATGAAATACAGCTCAGTGCCTGATCGATGCTGTGGAATTCCCACTTCCTCAGAAATTTCACTTCTAAAGCAAGGGATGTGTCTGTCTGTGGAAAACATATACTGTTCAAGAGAAGGTAACATGAATGGCAGTCTGAAAAATTTTCATGTTAATGCTAAGTTATCGAGCTTGAGGTAAGTGTTAAAAGAATAAGTATCCAACAAATACAGAGAACCTAAATTTCATAACAAAGAAAATGATTATATAACACCCTTGCCTGCATGCTACATAAATGAATGCATAAAGTTCCTCAAATGCTTGCTCAAATATTATGCACTGTCGGTAAAGATTACCTGAAGCTCATTTAAGTAGTTGATACCTCTAACATCTTTCCATGCAACTTCAAATACTATAAACCCTTGCAAGGCTTTGTACAAATTCATCATAGAGAATGGAACCCTTTCCCTGACACTGGCCATGTTAAAATTGGGCAACCACTTCCAAGATCTCTTCCTTTCATGGCTGGAGGTCTTGTATCCTAAACTTTGACACCTCCGCAAAGCTCTACTATTTTTAAAAGGTGAGACTCTGTACTGCATAAATAATCAAGAGACATAATAGATCAAATCATGTATGGTAATATGGTATTGCAAAAATAACATCAATACACTGGCATGAGTGTTAAAAGTGTGACCTGGGTGATCATTAACTCCATCAGTCGGTTTGATCTCGAACTATTACTTCTCCACCATGACTGATTGTCAACCAGAATAAGAAATATATGGCTAGTGGGAGCAAAATATACAAAAGCCTGTGACAGATAGGACTTTATGTCCCTACAACAAAATATATATATAAGATATCTAAAACATCCATTCTGAATCGTCTACCTTTGGAAATAGGCCAAATGTACCATCATACTTGAAAAGTTTACATGTGGATCTATGCTTTAGATCCTGTAATCCAAACTCATGCAAAATCAGTCCTAGCTGACTTCTTGACACTCAGTCATTAACTCAAGTTTGACTACCCACAAATCATTACTTCAATAAAGAATTCACAAAAACGAATCCACTCTTTTAACGTTTCACTTGATAAAATGAATGAAAATTTGAAAACCCTTAATCGTCTATCACGTACAAGCCAGGTTACTTAATGACTTGTATTAGATACCAATAATCATTAGGGGTAGCTTACATTTCAGTAGTTACGACATAATGCAGAGGAAGAATACAATTTGGTCAACAAAATCTCTTAGTTCCCAGAATGCATTCCTTATACCCACTCAGAACTTGGTGACTGACACAAGCATATTGTCAATACAATATTCCATTTTGTCAAGTGATCTTTATTGCTTGAAAACATTGAAAAGAATGTTATGAATTATGGGCTGGAGTTATGGACCTGTGCCCTCTCCTCCTTCACAAATTACTCAAAATTCATAATTTAACCAATTAATGATTGATGAAACTATGCTATATGAATCAAAGAAAAGAAAATACTAATTCTTACCCAATCTGCAATCTTGTCAAAGGATAAAGATCAGGAAAAGACTCCATCTTTTCATACTATGTTCATGAAAAGAATCCAACTTTCAACACCAAAAACACGACCCAAAACAGCTTTTTCCTACCTAACAAAAAAAATTGATTGTTAGTTAAAAAAAAAAAAAGAGTTAAACTGCAAACCCGTTTCTACTCATTTAAAATCACGAAGAAAAAAATTGGACCTTTGACAGAGCTAACCTTTTTGTTTGGTTGCAGCTGCGAATTATTGAAGAAGATGACAAATTTGGTAATAGTTTCAGGAGCATATGCCATTGTTGGTGTTTGTTTGTTTGTTGTTTCGTCTCTGAACTGAAAAATCGGACCGAGATTTGGGCTCTGCAACGCAAAAGATTAGGCGCCAAAAACATAATGATAACATCTAGCGACAGGACATGAATTTTTATTTATTTATTATTATTAATAGGTTAGCCATAATTAACATTTTGAAATCTCCCGTTTCAAAATGGAATATTCAACTTGGTAAACTTTTATATATCAATAATTAAGGACACCTGTTAACTTTCTTTTACAGAAAAAAAAAAAATTATTATACCTTTATTTTAACATCTGTCTTCTTTAACTCATTATATGTTAGTATCATTTACCTTTCACCAATTTTCAATCAAAATTCCTAACATAAACTCTCTAATACATGGGTGAATATTGAGGAATAACAATGGGAAATGTGGTTAGAATTAATCTAGGGGTTTAATGCGATAATAACAAAGGGCAATTTGATTAGAATTAATATGTCTTTTTATGTTAGGGATTTTGATTGAAAATTGAGGTTACAGATTTTATGTTAGGGATTTTGATTGATAATTGGAGAAACGTAAATGTTAAGGATTAAATGTAATGGAGTTAAAGGAGACACATGTTAAAAAAAGGGCATAACAATCATTTTCTGCAAAAAAGCTAGTGTTGGTATATAAAAGTTTAGAAAGATGAATATTCGATTTTAAAACAGGAGGTTTCGAAATGTTAATTATATCTAACTTCAGGGATGTAAATGTAATTTGCTCTTAATATTAACTAACTAATTAATTAATCTCTTAATACTCATTTTTGACATGTAGGGCTGGACACAGTTCGTGAACCGATTGGTTCCGGTTTACAATTTCAATTCGGTTGATTTAATAATTGGTTTTTTTTTATTTTTTAGTTCTATTTGGGGAGGAACTACTCTCCTGATTTGGTTTCGGTTCTAATTTTAACCAATTTCAATCTCATGTTTAACCGGATCGATTCGAATTTAAACTGGCTTGTTGCCAAGGTTATTGACATCATTTGTTTTTGGTTATGACTAGGTATTTGTCGAGTCAAATTGATTCACAATATAGTATAGATTAACTCAAAAAAAAAATCGAATGGCTCAAGCTACTTAAATAGGCTGATAAATTAAATTCAAACTTCTTAATGTTTAACTCAATAAACTTGCAATTTCAATCAAATTTATACGTATTTATTATTTTATTTTTTATATTGATATAATTATTAAAATATTCTATTGAATACATTGGAACTTAAGCTCAAGTCAAATTTAAATATTTTAAATTATATAATTTAAAATTTTGTACACTTTTTTTTTTATCAAAAGGAGGGACTAAGCCTAGGACAAAAACACATGAAAAAAAAAAACTAACAAGAAACAACACGGGGCCATGCAACCCCTACTCTATCAGCTTGAATTATCTCATTAAGCTCCCTAGACGGCACAAGAAGCTCCTGGGTACCTCTATCATGGCGAAGCGCAACATTCGCAATCTAGTCAGCTGCCTTATTTCCCTCTCTAAAAACATGACTAACCCGAGTAACTCCAACTTCCTGCATTAGATGTCTGCACACATACACCAAGTTAGAACAAGTACCATCATACTCTGTAGCTACTATTAACCACTATACTGCTGAGGCTGAATCCATTTCAACTTTCACTTTAGAATAACCCTTCTCCTTTGCCAGTAAAAGGCCTTGAATTACTGCCCACAACTCAGCCTCAATTACAGTACAAACTTCAATATAAATAGCCTGCAACAAAATCACCCAAATAATTTCTGAACAAACCTCCTCCTCCAGCTGGGCCTGGATTCCCTTTCGAGCAACCATCTGTATTTAGCTTTAAGCACTCACCTGATGGTGGCGCTCAACCAATTAAATGTAGCTCCTTGTAAACAGTACTTCCAATAACCTCCTAATCTTTCTAAGCCTTTTCCACTCCAATCGTATAAGCTTTTAAAAAAGGACCAACCTCGGTATTAAAAACACTCTGCCGCCCAAAGATAGCTTGATTTCTCCATTTCCATAGCCATCAAAGCGTAATAGAGAATAAAATACCCCAACTACACAAATAAGCTCTTGTATGATCAGCAATAAAATTAATGGAAAATCAATGTTCTAGTGTCCAAGTTCATTGTTGAGTAGCCTCCGCTACACCAAGCAAACTCTCCCAACACTTTCTAGCATTATTACAATCCCTTAATACATGTAATGGGGTCTCAATCTCATTTCTGCAAATTTCACACCAAACATTCTCTATAAATCCGCGTTTGAATCTTTCAAAATTACACATAATCTTACCATGCAATACCAACCATAAGAAAACACAAATTCTTTGTGGTATACGCACTTCCATATTCTTTTCCACAATGAATGGTCATTAGGCACTACATCCTCACATAACTTCTCATAAGTTAAGCTCACAGAAAATTGACCATTTGATGTGTATTTCCAAGCAATCTTATCAGCACAGCCATAGTCTTCCCAAAGAATAAAGCTTGTAAGTCTGAATTGAATATCATTGGAAAAAAACCATTCAACTCTTCCCAATTCCATCCTACGCCTAAAATCCAATAACTCTCCACTAACCGATACAAATCAACCATAGAAATCTCCCTACATGAAAACTCACATAAAGGTCGATCAACTAACCAAGAGTCTGTCCAGAACCTAGTACCCATACCGTTCCGAACTAGAATGATCAACTAACCAAGAGTCTGTCCAGAACCTAGTACCCAACCCGCCAACTTTGCCATCATTTCATCAATTGTGCCTTGAAAAAAATTCTTGGTAATTTTCCCATGGATAGCAGAAATTCCCAAATATTTTCTCATGTCATCTGTAGCAGAAATACTGAATTCATTAGTAATTTCTTGAGCTACACCAGGATGTACATTTTACGAAAAAAAATACATATGACTTATGATAATTTACTTATTGTCCCAAAGCAAGACATAAATATTACAAGCAGTTTCATATAACCTCCACCTGATCCAAAGTGGCTTCAGCTATCAAAACCATGTCGTCAGCAAACATCAAATGAGACACATCTGAACTGCTAGTATTAAACCGAAAAGCTTTCCATTTACCCTTATTCATTAGGCTAGTAATCATTTGTAATAATCTTTCAATACATAACACAAAAATAAAAGGTGACATGGGGTCACCTTGTCTTACACCCTTAGTAGGTTTGAATCTGCCCACAACTTCTTCATTCCAAAGAACAAACATAGATGTAGAACTGATACACCTTATTATATTTTGAATCCACCCATTCAGTAATCCATCATTCATCAAGGAATCCTTGATAAATCCCTAGTCGAGTTGATCGTAAGCTTTCGCTAAATCAATCTTAAGAATCATATATCCCTTTCCTGACCTTCTCATCCTCATAAAGTGCAATATCTCCTGGAAAACAATAATCTTATCTGCTATTTGTTTGCCTAGTACAAAACTAGATTGATTAGGAGATATAATCTCTGGTAAAATATGCTTAAGGCGATTCCCATAGTTTTAGTGATAACCTTATAAAGAACATTGCATAAACTGATAGGACACAACTGATTCAAGCTCTTTGGATTTTTTATCTTTGGAATCAAGACTAACAAAACCTCACTAAATTTTGAATCCAGCTCTCCACCTTCAAGAAAATTCAAGACTGAGCGAGCAACTTATGGTCCCACTGTATCCCAACAAAGTTGATAAAAACAAGCATGAAAGCCATCCGGACTAGCGCCTTATATGGATCCATATCAAAGAGAGCTTTTTTAACTTCATCTGCTGTAAATCGTCTATATAGAACATTGTTTACCTCATCAGAAAGAGAAGGATTCTGTCCTTGAATAATGGCTGAAACATCAATATGGTCCTTAGCCTGAAACAACTGAAAATAAAAATTGTGAACCATAGCTTTCATCTTCGACACATCCCAAACTAAATCTCATTGTTCATCCCGTAAACAATGAATAAAATTGGCGCTATTTTTAACTGTGGTAGAAGTATGAAAAAATCGAGTATTCCAATCCCCATCTTTAATCCATTTTTCTCTTGATTTTTGAAACCATAAAATCTCCTCTTATATGGGAACATTATCTAGTTCTTTTTGTAGTTTTATTTCTAACTTCAGCAAAGATTCCTTCCTACATCCTGATAACAACCTTTGAACTCCTTAAATTTGAGCCCAAAGTCGTCTTTTCTTTTTAAAAATATCCCCAAACACATTATAATTCCAAAGCTTCAAGTCCTCTGTCAAACGACCTACACTATCAGTCAATATCCCAACGCTGCTCCAATTTTTTTCCACAAATTTCATAAAATTGGGATGTGTAAACCATGCCGCTTGAAAGCGAAAAGGTGTATTAATTGGTTTATGTTGCATTGGATTTGCCAATAACAATAGCAGACAATGATCTGAGTTAGTCTTAAGAAGATGAACAAGATATCTCATATAAAAGCAATTATTCCATTGGCCATTACACGCAACTCGATCCAGTCTAATTCCCTTCCAATTTTCTATATTATACCCTCTAGACCATGTGTGCTCAGACCCCACAAATCCTAAGTCAATGAGACAATTTTCGTCTAATCAGTTATTAAAGTTTGTTGACCGAAGATGATTCAATAGAACCAAACCAAACCAAAAACTTCACTGCTATTCGAAACAGAATTGAAGTCTCCTATTATAATACTAGGACTATCTCCCACCAGATTAGTGAAAGATAATTCACACTAAAGATTCTTCCTAAGAGTTGTACCAGGACTTCCATAAACAATAGACAAAAACCAAGCACACTTATTTACCAATACTACCTTACAAAGAATAAATTGGGAATGGGTCTTCACAACCTCTACATGGCATTTTGACTCATTCTAAAATAACCAAACCCCACCAGTATAACCCACAGCCTCAACACGCGCAAATTATATCATGGACCCCTGTCCATATTATAATATGGACCAGGGGTCCATCACACGTGTGAAAACACGCTTCTTATTTTTTTTAATGCAGTAGCTTCTTCTTCAGTATGTCTATCTCGCTGGAGACATCTCCTCTCATCACCTTCACAGCAGCAACAAGAAAGAGTTCTTTTACAAATGAGTTACGCGCTGCTACTACTACATTCCTTACTATGGCTTATATCATCTCTATTAACGCCACCATCCTTGCCAACTCCGGTGTCATGTGCTCGGTTATTGATTGTTCTTCTCCGGTGAACCAAACTGTTGGTCCAGTTTGTGTAACGCCCACATAATGTATTTACATTTATTTGCATAATATGCATAGCATGTAGACATGAGAAATGCATGTAATATGTGTGGTGTTAATTCCAGTGTTAAATAGGAAAAGATTATATATTATTATTATTATTATTATTATTATTATTATTATTATTATTATTATTGGATTATGTGGCAAAGAAGACAAAAACACACACACACACACGTATATATATATATATGCACTTGAGTGTTTAAAACAAAATGATGATGGTAGGGATTAAATAGGGGGTATGTGGAAGCCATTAGGAAAAGAAAAAAAAATAGAAGAGGCATCCGATAGAAATAGGGAAGGAAGGAATAATAGAGATTTATGCACTTGAGTCATTACTTTCTTATTATTCTTCTTCTTCTTCTTAAAAAAAAATGAATATAGAGCTCTGAATTTTGAAGTGGAATTGAAGGTTTAGAATTATCTCCAGGTCACAATATTCATATTCAAAGGCTTTAAAGATTTATTGGTAAGTAATTTTAGTATTTTTGTTAATTTGAGTTGGTGTGTAGAAGATA
>CATIWK010348711.1:0-11431 GCA_949634005.1 Mallotus japonicus
TTGATAGTGGTGATGGGTAGTGGTGTTAATGGAGGTAGTTGTTCTTAGTCTTCTTTCTTGTTTCAGCAGGAGGTGTGATTAGAAACTCAAATGGTGTTTGGGTGGGTGGTTTTGCAGTTAATGTTGGGTTTTGCTCTATCACAGATGTTGAGCTTTGGGGGATTATGAGGGACTTCGTATGGCCTGGGAGTTGGGGTTGCAACATGTGCAGGTTGAAGTGGATAATGAATGTGCTGTAGCAATGATTTTGAATGAGTCTAGCACTACCAGCAGCCATAGTCATTTTGTGAATAGGATTCGAGAGCTCATGAACAAATAGCGGGAGGTTTGTATTAAGCATGTTTTCAAGGAAGCGAATGTGGTAGCGGATAGGCTGGGAGACTTGGCAGTGTTTATCTATTAATTTTTCTGTGGATTGTGAATCTGGTAATTTTACAGATCCATCAAGATTCAGGCTTACTCATGAGACATCATTTGTAAAAGACCATACAAGTTTCTAGACATTATGTTGTTTTTATTCATATTGATTCAGGGGGTTGGATATTTGATTTCTTGCAGGTGTGCTTCTTTCGAAAATTCTTCAGATCGGTTACAAAAGCTGACTACTTGACCATGCGACATGGATTCATTTTTATGAGTTTCAATTCAACAAGTGTAAAGATTTCAACATCATCGTGCTTGAACTGCTATAACTCATAAATTGACTGATTTATTGTTTGAAGGTTCATTTAGCACCTGGAAGAAAGTTTGACTTCCAAAAGTACATCAAAAGATCATTAGAAGATGATTTCAAGGTAGCCGTCGGAATCAGGTAAAGCTGGAAATCTCTGGCTTTCAGAACTTGGTGGTCCTTCGCGTTTCTTGCTTTTCTCTTTCTCTGCTTTGCTCTGTTTTTTTTTTCTGGAGAAATTGCCTAAAATGACGGGGAAAGAGCTGGCGAGATTGAAGGCGAGCTCTGTTAGGGACAGAGTGTGTGGTGTGTTTGGACGAGATTAAAGGCGAAGAAGAAGAAGATAGAGTTTTGGATGAAACGGTGCATTTTAACATGTATTGTAGTGTTGCTGACATGGACATTAATGCCCAAAAGAAGACTGCCACGTAACTCTCCGTCCACTGGATTCTGTTTTCATTGTTTGAGTTGCCAAAAATGAAAAGGTGATGTTTTATTTTGTCAATTTTGAAAAGTTTGGTTAAAATTGCCAAAACACTTAAAGGTCGTGATTTTTTTTACAAATAACCCTAAAATCTATATATCTATTAAATGCTGAACCATAAAATCATTAAGCTAAAAATTTGAAAAGTGTCTATCTCTATATTTGAGTATTCACCTTAAAAGCTAATCTGTCAAATTCTTAAAAATCCTAATTTTTATTAAAATAAAATATTGGTTATAATTTTTTAATATTATTTTTTAACTAAAACTCTATTACATATATTCTAATACTACTCAAATTCTAAAAATTTTTATATAAAAACAATTGTTTTTGACGGGAGAAATGCATGGATGGGCGCAATCCAAGTGGATAAGCATGCTAGAAAAACACAAATAAAAGCTTATTATATTATATATATCTTAATAAAAATTTGACATCTTTCAAAAAAAAAATAAAAATTTGACATATTTGAGTATTTAATGTGTAAAACCATCAAAAAGTTTAATTTTTATTAAAAATAAAATATTTACCATAAAATATTACTATATATACTACAATACTAATTTAATAATTTTAAAAACTAATCTTATTATAAATAAAAAATTATGGTAACAAAAATTAAAGAAAATAAAATTAATATATTATAATTTATTTTTAATTTATTAAGCCAAAAATTTGAGAGATGTCTCTTTTCATAATTTAACATTAACTCCTAAAATTTTATGTGTTGAATTATTAAAATTTACAATATTTTTTATAAAAAAATAAAAAATATATTTTTATTAAAATACACATGTTTTATTTGATATAAAATACTATAATTTAATCACATTTAAAACATTACTTTTCATTTCCATAAAAAATAATGTCTTTTATTTTAACTAAAACATTGTATTATATTCAAATAAAAACACTTTTTTTAACTTAAAATAAAAATATGTAATTTTTCACCCATTTTCTATATTTATTTTATTTTATTTATTCAATAATTATTATTAGTATGCATATTAAAAATAATATGTACTCTTAATAAATAAAAAATAATAAGTTCTAACCTTTATATTTGATTAATTTGTAGTTTTTATTTTATTATAATTATTTAATTATTTATTTTAAAATATAAAAATTACTTGCAGTCCGTGCAAAAGCGCGGATTCACGACTAGTTTGTTATAAACACCATCAGCAACAAACTAGTGGGGGCAAATATTACCTTAAAGGAAGTGTTATACACGCCTAAAAGCCATCTAAATTCTGTTCTTGTTAGTTCTGCTCTTGTTAGTTTTCTGAGTTATAATTTCTAACAATTTTAAGGTAATATTTGCAATGGAGTTTTCTGGGTCAAATTCTGCCTACAAGAAAATTATTGCTCAAGAGGTTTGCAAATTGGAACGCTTTAATGGAATTAACTTTACTAGATGGAAGGATAGGATGATGTTCCTTCTCACTAAATTGGGAATATCATATATTTTGGATACAAATCTTTAAGAACTTCCTGCTCCAAGTGATGATGATATAGATGTTGTCAAGGCAATACGCAAGAAGAGGGAGGATGATGAGGTTCGATGCATGGGACATATTTTGAATTCACTTTCTGACCGACTCTATGATTTATTCCGATCAATTCAGTCTCCTAAAGAAATCTGGAATGCTCTTGAAGCCAAATATACTTCTGAAAAACAAGGTACGGATAGATTTATTTGCATGAAATATCTGGATTTTCAGATGCTAGATAATAAATCTGTTATGAATCAAGTTGATGAGTTATAAGTTCTAGTGTCTAAACTTAAGGATTTGAAAGTAGAAGTGTGTGAACAATTACAAGTGGCATCAGTTATTGCAAAATTACCACCATCTTGGAACAATTATAAAAAGAAATTGTTACACACTTCTGAAGATTTAACATTAGACCAACTTTTGAAACATATTCAAATTGAAGAGGAAACTCGAATTTTCGATAATAATAATGTTTCAAAATCTGATACTAATGTGCATAATATTGAGTCTAGCACTAAGAACAATAACAAAAATACTGGAAATAACAAGAGAAAATTTAAAGCAACAACCAACAATGAAAGGACAACCAAGAGTTGTTATTTTTGTGGTAAGAAGGGTCATTTCAAACGAGATTGTAAATTCAGAAGGAAACTGAAATTTGAGAATACTGCTGCCATATACAAAGCAAATATGGTTGAAAAAGTTAATTCTAAAATTGTTGCCATGGTTTCTCAAATGAGAATTAGCATGATAACTAAATTACATATGGCAATAATAACAAGATCAGTTGATTGGTGGTTTGACTCGGGTGCAACAATTCTTGTTTACAATGATAAATCTCAGTTTAAGGATTATGAACTTATTGTCAATGAAGAAAAGGTGCTTATGAGAAATCATGATACAACAAAGGTTCATGGAAAAGGAACAGTAGAATTGCAATTTACTTTGGGAAAGAAGTTGATTCTCACAAATGCTCTTCATGTTCCAGATGTTAGAAAAAATCTTGTGTCAGCAAATTTATTATGTAAGAAGGGTATTAAGGCTGTTCTTAAGGCTGAAAAGCTTATATTGTCTAAGAATGGTGTGTTTGTTGGTAAAGGGTACTCTTGTGATAATATGTTTAAACTCAGGATTATTTGTAATAATATTAATAAAAGTGGTGTTTCTATTTATATACTTGACTCATCTATTGATTTATGGCATAATCGCTTAGCACATGTAAATTTCAGATATTTAAAGTTTATGTCTAAACATGGTCTGATTTCTTGCATCAATAATGATTCTAAAACTTGTGAAATATGCATTTAAGCCAAGATGACAAAGAAACCTATTCCAAAGGGTGAAAGAAATACTAAAATTCTAGAACTTATTCATTCTGATATATGTGAGTTAAATGGAAATTTAACAAGAGGAGGAAATAAGTACTTTATAACCTTTATTGATGATAAGTCTAGATTTACACAAGTGCACTTAATTAAAATAAAAGATCAGGCCTTTGACATGTTTAAGACTTACAAAGCAATGTTTAAAAATCAAAAGGAAAGAAAAATTAAAATATTAAGAAGTGATAGAGGATGTGAATACTTTCCTTATGATTTTAGTTCTTTTTGTGAGGATCATAGTATTATACATCAAACTAGTGCCCCATATACCCCACAACAAAATGGATTAGCAGAAAGAAAGAATCGGACATTAGTTGACATGGTTAATGCCATGTTAATGCCTGCTAAATTGCTAATAAATTTATGGGGTTAGGGTTTGCTTACAGCTTGTCATGTACATAATAGGATGCCTTCAAAGAAAATAAAGACTTCTCCATATGAATTATGGAAAAGGAGAAAACCAAATTTAAATTATTTGAGGGTATGGGGCTGTATTGCATATTATAGAATACCATATCCTAAAAGAACAAAATTAGGACCAAGGGCATTAAAAAGCATTTTCATGGGATATACTGAAAATTCTAAGGCATATAGGTTATTAGATTTAGATTCAAATGTGATTGTGGAATCTAGAGATGTTGAATATTTTGAGAATAAAGTTATTAATGATTCCTTTGTACATTCAGAACTAGAATCCAATAATCCAGCACATGAAATAATTGAAAATCCTAGTTCAGTCAATAATAAAAGAAAAGCTGTAGAAATTCCTAAAGAAATAAGGAGGAGTCAAAGAACTAGGAAAGAAAAGAATTTTGGTTCTGATTTTATTTCTTCTCAAGCCATAATCTTCTTAGTTGAAGGAGATAGAGAAATTGTACTGAATAAAGTACCTATTTTTTTACATATAGAAGAGGAGGATCCTAAAACTTATAAAGAGGCAATAATTTCCAGGGATTCAGCTTTCTAGAAAGAAGCAATTAATAATGAAATAGATTCTCTTTTATCTAATGGGACTTGGGTGTTAACTGATTTGCCTCAAGGTTCTAAACCTATTGGGTGTAAATGGGTTTTTAGAAGGAAATATAACACCAATGGAGCAATCCAAACTTTTAAAGCAAGACTAGTGGCTAAAGGTTTTAAGCAAAAGGAAGGTGTTGATTATTTTGACACTTATGCACCAGTGGCTAGAATAACATCCATTAGAGTAATGTTTGCTTTAGCATCAATTTTTAATTTATATATACATCAAATGGATGTTAAAACAGCTTTTCTAAATGGTGACTTAGAAGAAGAGGTATACATGGAACAACCTGAAGGGTTTGTACTACCAGGAAATGAAAAGAAAGTTTGTAAATTGATCAAGTCCTTGTATGGATTAAAACAGGCTCCAAAACAGTGGCATGAAAAATTTGATTCAATAATTCTATCACATGGTCTTTGTCATAATAATGCTGATAAGTGTATTTATTCAAAATTCACTAAAGACTATGGAGTTATAATATGTCTTTATGTGGATGATATGTTAATTATCAGTAATAAAATGCAAGGAATAAATGAAACTAAGAAGTATTTGACTTCTCAATTTAAAATGAAAGACTTGGGAGAAGTAGATACTATCGTAGGTATTAAAGTAAAGATACATAGTGGGGGTTATGCGTTATGTCAATCTCATTATATTGAGAAAATGCTTCTTAAGTTTAATCATTTAAGTATCAAAGAAGCAAGTACCCCATTTGATGTTTCTTGTAAATTATCTGAAAATTTAGGAAGATCAGTTAGTCAAATTGACTATGCAAGTGTGATAGGTAGCTTAATGTATGCTATGCATTGTACTAGGCCGGATATAGCCTTCACTGTTTGTAAACTTTCTAGATATACATGTAATCCTAGTACAGATCATTGGAAAGCTATTAATAGAGTACTTGGTTATTTGAAAAGGACAAAATCTTTTGGCTTATTTTATAATAGTTTTCCAGCAGTTCTTGAAGGTTATTCTGATGCAAGTTGGATAACCAGTTTAAGTGATAATAAGTCTACTTCAGGCTGGATATTCACCTTAGGCGGGGGAGCCATCTCATGGGCGTTTAAGAAACAAACTTGCATAACTCTTTCAACAATGGAGTCTGAATTTATTGCATTAGCAGCTGCGGGTAAAGAAGCCGAATGGCTAAGGAATTTATTGTTGGATATAGAGTTATGGCCAAGACCAATGCCTACAGTCTCTTTGAATTGTGACAGTCAGGCCACAATGTCAAGGGCATTTAGCAAAATATATAATGGAAAATCAAGGCATGTTGGTTTAAGACATGAGTACATTAGACAACTAATTTCAGAAGGCATTATTACAGTTGTTTATGTCAAATCTAGTAATAATTTGGCAGATCCTTTCACTAAAGCACTCTCGAGGGATATGATATGGAATATTGCCAAAGGAATGGGTCTAAAGCCATTTTGATATGTCACCAGTAATAGGAACCCAACCTTTCCTATTGTTTATGCAATATTAAAGGTTTAACGGGTAATAACAAATTACTAATTAGTGACAAGATAAAACTATATATATATATATATATATATATATATATATATATAAGCAGGAGGATAAGCTTATACTTTTAATGAAGTTGATGTTATTCAATTTGAATAAAGGATTTTAGTTTAAGACTAAAGGAACTTCACCTATATGAACAAAAGAAGTGGTGCCGCTTCTAGCAAAAATGAGAATAATTTTTGTAAATGTTCATGAATGCAGGATGGTAGCACAAGGCCATTAAATGGTGCTAGATTCACGGTGAACATTATTGAAACAAGGTAGTGCATGAGTATAATAATTTCCGATTCTAATATTAGGGAATCAAGGTTTAAAGTTTATCTACCTAAGATTTCATCAGAATTTTGAAATTATTGTACTAAAAAAAGGTTTAATTCGAAAGACACCCTCTTCAAGTCATGCACCTACAAACGATTGGTGATTTATCTATAACATAACAATCTAAGTGGGGGATTGTTGGAGTATTAGCTTGTTATGTACGTGTGATTAATCTGATGGCTATGAACAAATTATTATTATTTTTTTGTAATCATTAACTGCAGTTAACAATAGTTTTATTATTTAACAACTGTTGTTTCCAACAGTTGTGTTGATTCACAATTGGCCTATATATATCTATTATCTATTAGCCATTCAGATATAATATCAAGTTTCTTCTCTAATGTAAAGCTCTCTGCTTTTACTCTACCAACGTTTCTTTCTTTCTTGTTTCAAAATTTCTGTTCTTTGGGAGAGAAAAGGATTGCTGTCTTTTCTTTAGGGGCTTTGTTGTATCCTGGGGTAATTTGCTATAAACACCATCAGCAACAAAATAGTGGGGGCAAATATTACCTTAAAGAAAGTGTTATACACACCTCAAAGCCGTCAAAACTCTGTTCTTTGTTCTTGTTATTTTCTGGTCTGATTTCTAACACAAACAGCTTGGGGTATGATCTGCACATGAAATTTAACAATTTTTTAAAGTTCATACTGCAAGATAAACAAAGACAAAGAAATTAACATTCAAAAGGAAACCTCGCCAAATAGAAGAATCAAGGTCACAGAAATAAGACTAGCACCCCATGCTGTAACCAAACCAATCCAAAAAGATGGGCAGTGCCTGCAATACAACAAATAAAATATTGAAGAAGAATGACCAGTTATGTGAATAACCAATTATGCTTTGTAAATTTTAGTGTTGAGAGCACTGCACTAGTAGCACTTACCTCCATAGCAGCAGCCTTCAAATCAAAAAGGTACAGAGGAGCAGGTGCTGCCTTTTTAATACCGGTGGTATTTTCACCTAGGGGTGTATTCGATCGGTTCGGTCGATTTTGGAGGTTTTGTTGATCAAACCGAATTAACTCCGAAAAGATGTAGAACCGAACCGATTGAATTGCTCATGATAACCAAATTCAAACCGAACCAAAATTTTTGGTTCGATTTTTGATAGGTTCAGTTTTCTGGGCCATAGGCCAATTTACGTGGGCTTTACATTTTGAGCCCAAATTTTTTCAATGTTATACTTTTTCTTGAGGGCTTTCAGTATCAGCGTACAATGTTTTTGGGTGAGCCAATTGGGCACCTATGAAAAAAAATTAAATATATATTACAGCACAAATAACTAGATTAATTAGACTGTAAATCATTAAGTCCATAAAAAAATTTATATTACAGGCCACAAATAAATCATTAAGTCCATAAAGTCCACAATTAAGTCCATAAATAATGCATTTCAAAAAAAAAAATCCATAAATAACTAGATTAAAAAGTTCTAAAAGTAATATTAAAAAGTCCATAAATCTTCCATTTTCTTTCTTCACTTAAATCGCCTCAATCGTTAATGAGTGCTCTGAGATATCCACAATTTTTGCTCTGAATATGTCTACCAGCCACACGATCTGACAATAAAACAAGGAAAGAAACATAACCAGATGAAATAAATTTGGAAGTTAACAAAGGAAATTTACAATTAACAACAATAAAAAGGAAATTGACAATTAACAACAATAAAATCACTATATAATTACCTCAGCACGATGATTAGGATATGCATTCACTTTTATAAGCATTAGTTCACGTTCAACTTGAGGCTTAGTGGAAAGATCTTCAACCTAGAACTTGAATCAACAACTTATCACAGGGCTATTTTCACTGAAGCTTAAACAGTTATACTATTTTGTTGTGGAATCTTCAAGAAACTATAAAATCAATCCAAGAAAAACATCAACATAAGGCAAAAGAAATCAGTAAGTAACAGACATGAAAAATTACTTGCGTGAAGATCAACAATTCTCAGAGACTCGATGAGTCCAGACATCAAACCAGCAAACAACACAAGAAAAGTAACAACAGCAATATGGATGAAGAACATCGTCATATTTCTATCGTCATGAACAATTGCCATTTTTTTTTACATCGTCATATTTCTATCGCTATTTTTTTTTGTCGTGCCATCTGCCTGTGCAATATACATGTATATTGTTCCTCAAAGCAATTGTTACAAAACACGAAAAGGTAAGCGCGTGTTAATTTCTTCTAATTTCTTGGGACACCGTGGAACCACAATGCCAATGAGAGAATGAGCGAGTACTGTGCAGCTCGCAGCATTTGGAGCCTGAGCTCGGCTTCCCTTATTATTTTGTCTTTTGGTAGGTATCGCCAAAAGGCGAAGAGGAGCCTCCGGCGTTCGCGGAGCTGGTTCTCGACGCGTTCGATTTCTTCTCCAAGTTGAGCAAGCCTTTGTGCCATAGCCATAGACATAGTTCAGCGACTTCATTTAGGTTATATGTTATATGACTCCACATATGACAAACTCCTCAGGTTATATGACTTCATTCAATCACAGACATATGACCTACTTTTTCGTGCGCAACTTCATTTTTTTATTTTTTTTTGTCGCCATAGTTCAGCGACTTCATTTTTTTGTGCCAATCAGGTTATATGACTTCATTCAATCACAGACATATGACTTACCTTTTTGTGCGCAACTTCATTTTTTTACAATCACAGACATATTACTTACTTTTTTGTGCTTTTTTGTGCGCAACTTCATTTTTTTATTTTTTTTTGTCGCCATAGTTCAGCGACTTTTTTTTTTTGTGCCACCGACTTCTTTTTTTTGTGCCACCTTTTTTTTCGATATGCAGGATTCTTCAAGTATATTTTGAGTTAAGGGTCAATTTGCCCCCTCAACTTGGAAGCGGTGACCAAAAAATTCAGATTTTAACTTTCTGGCCAATTTACCCACCAACTTGTCACAAATGGCTAAATGACCCCATATTTGGCCTCTAACATCATGCGTGCATTTCACTCGCCAATTTAGGATTAAAATAATGATTTAAAATTGAAAAAAGAAATTAAATGAAAATATAAAACAACCTTAAATATTTTGCAGGGGCTCTTCTCTTTGTTCATAAAAAAAAAAATAGGGGCTCTTCTCTCTGTCTCTCTCCCCCAATTTTTTTTTCTCCCGAATCAAAAACAGGGGCTCATCACTTGTTTTCCGATGATACCTAGAAAAACTGTTGGTCTTGACGGCGACTGCGGTGGTTGTTCCGGAGCAGGAGATAAGGTAAGCAAGGACCTCCTTGTCTTCTTCAGAGAGAGTAGCTACGAGAGTGAGAATAGTCACTGGAAGAAGTGATAAACGATCAGAGACAGATTGGGGCGGCGGTGGTGATGGAGATGGATGAATTTTGCCCTTCTTGGTGTAGAGATTTTTCATGGCTAGTTTGCTGTTTGGTGGAGGTTTTGTGTTGAACTTTTGAGAAAGATGTGTGGAGTTTGATTTTAAATTTTGGGTTGAAATGTATGGATTTATTGGTTTGCTCAATTTCAGTCTTTTGGAATATTTTTGAATGTATAATCACTAGAAGAAAAAAAATTGCGAAAAATTGCCTCTGGTGATTATGCGTTCATCGCCCTTTGCACGTTGTCTTCCACGGGAGAAAACGATGCAAAGAATGCTATAAACTCCAGCTATGAATGCAGACTACGAGAAGAGCAGGCGCCGGTTTGTGAACCTCAAGAGTATACCACCTATAAGAACTGCAGGAATCTCCATTAATGCATTGACTGCGACAGTGAAGTAGAGATTGAAGTTGAGGTTCTCGATGTTCAACTGAACACCATGGTAAAACAAAGCCAACTCCAACACTAGTTACCATAACTAGAACCATCTGTTTAGCTGCCCAAGGAGTGCTCCAGAGGCCCTCATTTTCACTTGCCTTAGTCTCTGTGATGCCACTGTTGCTAGACAAATCTATTGTAGATGGATTTGCAAGAGTTAAATTGGGTGGAATCCATGGGATAAGAAAGCAAAGGCAATTTCTGACTTAGTGATGATGACTAAAAGCATATGCTGTGTGTAGATGCTACTTATGTAGAAAAGCCCATTACTTTGAAACTTGGTGAAGAGTGGAAAGGAAGACAGGAACAAACTGTTGTTCCCTCCAGTTACTGCAATGGACAACTTGATCCTCAGAGCACTAAGTATTTAGAAGAAGATTGGTTCACTCTGGTGCATCTCTTTTACAGGTAATTCCCTGAAGTAGTATGTGTGGATTGACAATATGTTAGTTATTTACTATGGCGATTTGAGCTAGTCATGAAGATGAAAATAATATGAACTTGCAAGTTCAAGTGCATCAAACCCCTGAGCATACAAGGATGTGCAGGTATTACAACAAATTAATCATGTTTATTTTCTTTTTTGTTTTTTTTTTGGTTTAATGAAATCGAGCTTATCCCAAATTAGGAATGTCTCAACTATCTTTGTATGAAAACTGCAAGTATGATGGCTGTGAAACAAATTGTTACAAGTGATTTTGTGGCATTGTGTATTTGGTGTTAAAGATGATTCTTGCT
>CATIWK010348814.1:0-10971 GCA_949634005.1 Mallotus japonicus
AATCGACAAGCAACCTCCTTCACCAGTGTGGTTTTACCCACACCACTCATCCCATACACCCCAATCAGATTGACATCAGCATCCTTCAACGCCTTCATAATGTTCTCCACAACATCCTCTCTTGACTTAAACGCCTCAAAACCTTTGACAGGCATTATGTGTATGCCTTGCTGAGGCTTAATGCGGGAAACACTCTCAAATTTGTTTTGTTTGAGTTTATCAGCAGCCAGTGTCGCCTTCTTTGCTCTTCTGCTGAGCTGGTAGCGCGTCTTCAAATTAGGACACCATCCCATGAAGCAGCGGGTCTTTGCTGTATCTTCAAGAATTGAATTTGCCTCTTTAATGACCTCATCCACGCTTGTCAACCATTTGTTAACATCTTTGAAAATTTCATCCCCATTTCTTCTAGCATCGTCTACTTCTTTTTCCACTCTTTCTTTTACAAATGCAAGATTCTCAACTTCATCTTTCATATTCTCAATGTTGCTGCTGTAACTGAATACATAACCGATCGGCCGCCCAATTGTCTCCACAAGAATCTCAGCAACTTTAGATACAACAGAAATCACAAGATCCAAAGCCATTTTCGCATGTGCTTTTGCAACCTATCTGGTAACAGTCAATAAAACAAGCAGCAAAATACGGAAGAAAAAATGTTAAAAAGAATCTCAAAAAAAAAATGAATGTCATATATAAAAGGAAATTCAAATGAAACGAGCTTTGGGCAAAAAAGCACCTCTTTGCTTTTCAGCTATCAGAGAAGCACAGTGACTGATTTTACCTTTACGGTACCCCAACCGAAATCAATGAGTAGGACGATCAACACTGAGAATAAGATCACACAGAGTCAAGGATGAGCGGCTGATGGATAATCAAAAGAGAAGACCATACAAAAGAATGCAGTCAATGACACAAAAGTGGAACACTGTTAATAGCCGAAAAGAAAACAAATACTTGTAGATAATAATGAAAATGGACACTAAATTTTTACAAAACCACTAAAAAATGTAAGTTTTCCTTCAAAAATTTTCCAATGGCCTATTTTATATAAAAGTAAATCACATTCTCCTCTAAGGTTTATACGGGTGTATTCAAGTAGGATTTTAGAAAATTTTAATTGATTTCAAAAGTTAAGTAGTATTTAATTAAAATTTTTAAAGGCTTTAGAAAAGTAAGGGAGTATTCAATTAAGATTTTTAAAAACTTAATAAACATTTGTAAAAGTTAGAAGGTATTCAATTATAATTTTAATAGAGTATATAAAAGTAAGATGATATTTAAAAAGTTATACTTTTATAGACTTTTTATATGATGACATAAATATAAAATATAAAATATTTCCTTTCATTTTCTCTCAAGATTTCAAAAGACTTTTTTGCTCTAGGTTTAGAAAATGAGAGGGGAAAAAGAAAAAGAAAAAAACAACCTTCAAGCGACCTTGAACAATCTGATTCTTCTTCAACCATGTTGAATTATTAGGAATTTTTTTATGATTTTTTTTATGTGGTGAAAATGATGAATATGTGTGTATATGTATGATTTTGTTGTTAAATTCATATATATATATGTATATACATAAGTCTGTTTATATCATCACTACCGTGTAATTGATTTTGATTGTTTTTGTTGACACAAAAATTTTAATACTGAAGTATTAAAAGGTTTTATTGGCTAATGTTTGATTTTTCTTTGTTCAATTACCAATTTGCTTTTGCTTTTCTCATATTATGATTACGGTTCAATTAAAAAATAAAAGAGCTTCATTATTTCATTTTTTTTTTTTGAATAAATTGTTTGTTGTTATAAATTATATGCTAATGACCGATTCTGTTGTTTTGCTTTTTCATAGTTGGTTACCATCTTCAAAATAAAATCTAGTCAATGTCTATAAATGTCTATAAAAGTTTTTCAAAGTAAAATCTAAAAAAGTCATCGTCAAATTTATAAATTCTATAAAAGTATCATTAGAAGTTTATAAACTCTGCAAAAGTCATTTACTAAAAAAAAAGTCTATAAATATTTTTAAAAATCCTAATTGAATATGCCCCTGTTAGTATAATTCATATTCTCCTCCTCTTATTTGAAAATTAAATATTTACAACCTAAATTTAATTCACTTACATTACGTATGGTTAGGGGTGGAATTAGGGAGAAGAAAAAGAAATATAACAGGAATCAAATTTTAAATTATTTGGCTATTAAATGTTTTAGGAGCAAAAGGAAATGCAAGGGGTATAATTCTCGTTGTATATAGGAAAAATAATTACAAATAATTAAATTCCTAAAATACATTAAACTTAAAATTTTATTTCCTTTTAAAATATTTTTCCCTCTTTTATTAATAATTTTTAAATTATATATATTGATTTTCATTTAATAAATAAGTCGAACTCAAATTATGCAAAATTTATCTTATTAAAGTTTATGAATAAGTTCAAATAAGAGTTTGTAAGCTAGCTCATAACTAATAAATTAAGAATATTTTTAATAATACATAAAAAAAATACATGTCATTTCTCTCTCTCTCTCTATATATATATATATAGGATTATTACATAATTATACCATGAAATTTAGTTATTTTCACTAATCTATCAAACTCTTAAAACTGTGGCAAATTGGTATATGAACTTTTTAATTTGTTGCAAATTTATCCACGGTCAAAATAGTATGTGCCCATGCTGACATGATTTGCATGTGTAAATTATTTGCTAATGTGGAAATTAAAAGAAGAAATTAGTAAATTTTCTATGCTTAACTTTCATTTTTTTGCAAATATATCCTTACTTCTATTATATAAATTTCAAAATTTTAATTAATTATGTTTTAGGTATCAAAATTTTTTCTAACCCAAATTAGTGTATTTTTTATTTCTTCATTTCATCATAAATCACTTGATTTTATTTATTATTTTGATAAGTTGAAATCACAATCAAGTAAAAAAAAAATCCAACAAAAATTTTAAATGTATTTTTTATGAACATTTTCATAAATTTTTTTATAAAAATATGCACATGATCACATAAAAAATATCAAATCTCTAAATATAATTTAAAATTAAATAAAATTGAAATAATTAGTAAAGTTGATAGATTTGTAAAGAAGATGAAAGTTAAGAATATATTTGTAAAAAAGAAGAAAGTTAAGGATAGAAAAATTATCAATTTCTTCTTTTAATTTCCACATCAGCAAATAATTTACACATTTATGTCATGTCAGCATGGGCATATGCTATTTTAACCATGGATAGATTTGTAACAAATTGAAAAGTTCATATACCAATTCGTCATAATTTTAAAAGTATGTTAAATTGGTAAAAATGACTAAAGTTCATGATAGAATAATGTAATAACCCTATATATATATTTGAATATCATTTAATAAATAAGTCGAATTCAAACTATGCAAAATTCACCTTATAAAGCTTGTGAATAAGTTCAAATAAGAACTTGTAAGCTAACTGATAATTAATGCACTAATAGTTTAATGTAGTAAAATATTCTTAGACGAAAAATGACAATTATTTTGTGTGTACTAATAAAAATATTCTTAATTTTTTAAAATTTTGAAATTGATAAAGGTATTTTTTATTTGTATTTTAAAATTTAAAGTTTTATATTTAAAAATTAAATATATTAAAATAAAAATAAAATTTTTTACTACATTTATCATAAAATTTAAATTAAATTTTTCAATTTAAAATTTTAATTTATTTTGGTACAAATAACACTTATTATGACTCTATAAATTTATTCTAATTATATTATCAATAAATTAATATTAATTTTTATATTCTATAGTTATATTATATTTTTTTATTCCTTCCTATATGATACTTGATCATTAATATAGATATACGAACTTCTTTATACAATTATTCTTATATTAATATTTATTTATTTAGTAACTCTCAAAATTAGTGTATATGTATATGCATATAATTATTTAAACATATTATTGGAATACAATCCTAATTTTTATTAAGTATATTATAGTAAAAATTTATCTTGAATTTATTAAAAAATTAATTTATAATTATATTTTTAAAATATTTGTGCGTTTGATTTAGATTCATGAAGAAGTGAAATAGTAAATTTAGCAGAAACTCGATTTTATAATAAATGAAACAAGTTAAAACTAGCCAAAACTCAAGCATAGATAGGCTTACTTTTTCAGTAAAAAAATAATAATAATAAAGTAAAAGGGAAGAAGAGAAGAGGGCAAAAAATTGAGCGAATAGCAGGAGAAAGTTGCATTGTTGCCTTTGATGGACAATTTCTGAGCCTTGAGACATCAAAAATAAAATGCAATTTCTACATGTTATTGAAACTAGGAAAAAAAAAAAAATCAGTTCATGTTATTGAAGAAAGTGACAAAAATGTCTGAACTTTTTTTGTCCTATTTTATTTGGCTGAATGAACAGTTTTACCGTTGGACTTTACACGATTAACTTATAACATTTTTTAACTTTTATTATTTATTATTTAATTTTTAAACTATTATTTAAACATTTTTTTATCTAACTCATGCAATATTAAAACAAATAGAAATTTAATTTCAAATGATTTTAAATACCTATAATGTTAAAGTTAACTTTAAAACAATATAAATAGAATTAAAAGTTAATATAAAAAAAGATAGAAAAAATTTATTTTTAATTACATTCTCTTTCATTCAACATTATTTTAGTTTATATAAGTTGCTCTTATATCTATATCAACATTGGTTTTAAAAAAAAATACTTCGATTTTATGTATTATAGGGGCTATATAGGTTTAAAATAAAAGTTTAAAGGTTAAATAAAATATAATAAAAATTAAAGAGTGCTAGAGATTAATTGAGTAAAGTTTAGGGGTGGAACTGTGTATTTGGCCTATTTTATTTTGTTGAAAAGTTTTCAAAGAAAAATAAAAAAAAATAAAAATAAAAATAAAAATAAAAAAAAAACAATGCAAAGAAGAAATCCAATGGTTCGTGTCAGCTTCTCTGAATCCAAAGGGTTAGGAAGTCCATTCATAGACGTGCCAATCGTAGCTAATCTTATATAGACATTACTTTTTTTTTTTTTGTTATGTAAAGTAAAACTTAATTTAAATTAACTAATATTTTAACCTAATGATGACAATGTGAGATTATTTTTGAAGACTCGATCAGTTCAAATCTTTTAGATTTCCCACTCTAATACTAAAAATTTCAATACAGTTCAAAAGAATTAAAAGTAAGTTTAAATTTACTATTTGTCATTGAAAACAATTTATATCATAAATATTTTTACTGGTTGGTTATATATATATATATATATATAGAAATAGTTATTTATTTTAGGGATCGTTTGATTCATACTTTAAAATAAAAAATCAAAATGCAGAAAAATTAAAAAAAAATGAAAATTTTGAAAAAATATTTAGTTTAGTACAGAATCAAAATTGGGATCAATATTATATATATTAAAATATTAAATATAACAAAATTATTTTTAAGAATATTTATTAAAATATTATTATAATTTTAAAAATTATTATTATTATTATTTTAATAAATAATTTTAATATATTTTTTTTATTTTATTACTTTAAAAATATATTTTATTTCATAAATTTTAATAATATATGATTATATTTAGATATTTGGTCAATTTATAATAAGTTTGATTTAATTTTTATGAAAATAGAAATTCATTGAAATCACAATTCTCTTTTTTTTTTAACTAAACAATTCTCAATTTATAGAGGAATTTATTTTTATTTCAATACAATTTTTTAATTAACAAAATATTGAAAATTGGAATCGTTCATTCTAATTTTAATTTTCATCTTTATTTTTAATTTATTTTTTGGGTCAACAAGACTTATAGTTCATGAACCATTATTTAAGTAATATGCTTATAAACACACGCACACACCACAATTTAACGATGTGGGATCCAAGAAGACCAGTCCTGGCACCCATGAGCCCACGTTGAGGCTCGAGTTATGGGCCAGAGTTTACCACACCGCTACAACCATTAGTCCGATTTTTTTTTTGTCAACAAGATTAACTGTTCATACACCATTGTTCAGGCAATTACTGACTGAACAAGGCACATGAACATACTTATAACACACGTACACACCACAATCTAACGATGTGGGATCCAAAAACTCCTTTTTAATTTTATTGATATATAAACACAAAAATATTGTAATTTGATGGGCTTAGTTTAATACTTTTTTTCTTGCAACAACGGTAACTCTCCATGCAACTAAACCAGAGAATGACTCGAAACAGAACTTTTTATTAAAAAAAAAAAAAAAAAAGATTATTGCCTAAGGTGGGTGTATTACACCCTATGGTTAGATATAAGACACATAAGGTAAGTGTAAAATAGTTGTCCAATGAAAACAAAACACTTAATTGTATCATTCAAATCTAACCATTAAATGTAATACACCCAACCTAGTCAAGAATCTCCCAAAAAATAATTAATTTTAAATCAGCAAAAAAAAAAAAAGAGGTGGAAAGATAATAACATAGCTGCGTACGTAGGTGCATAGATGAATATTTAGAGTCCGAATCAGATGTATTCTTTTTTTTTTTTTTTTTTTTTTTTGGAAAAGAATCAGATCTTCATACCTGTGTTTCAGTGGATAAAAAGAAGAAAAATAAATTAAAAATTGATTATAAATACTCAATAACTTTTAGAATTTAGCCTTAGCTTTCCCTTACCTCAACCGAAGCCAATAAGCAGCATGATCTGACACTGGGAATAAAATCACACAGAGCAAAGGATGAACGCCAAGTAATGAAGTAACTGATGAACAAAGCCTAGAGAATAGAGAATAGAGAGAGAGGAGGAGAAGACCATAAAGGATGCAAGTCAGTAGCAAGACTCTGCTTTAGAAAATTCATAACCAATGGACGATTGTTGCGTGTTTGAATAACGGGTGAAGGCAAGGAATAACACAGACCCAGCACATAAAGGTTGAAGGCGACAAATATATATATATAATGGAATTTTTATTTATTTTCATTTTTTTCTAAAAAATAGCTAATGATTTTGTAACAATTAATTTTGTTGTTTGGGATAAAAAAAAAAATTCTTACATAATAATAATATTATAAAACTATTGTTTAATTTCGTTAGTTGGGGTAGTTAACCAAAAAAAATTTGGTTGGTTGGGGTAGGGACCGACCACCTTATCATTTAGATCTTAAATTTAAAATGCATCATAAAAGACCTTTTATTTTTAACCTCATTAGATGATGACTTAGTCCTAATTAATCTCTATGAGGAGACTTTAGCAGAAAGTGGGTCACAACATGACATTTCCGCGATATTCTGAGTTTTTAAAGAGCTTTGAAGAAGACTTGGAGTCTTCTTAAAATATCTGTAGACACAATCAACACGTTAGGATCAACAGTGAATAATTTAAATGAATGATAATGAAAGAGTCTTTCCAAAAAAAAAATGATAATGAAAGTGAATAAATATAATGTTGTTCAAAAAAATATATATATAATGAATTGACCACCACTTAATGAATTCTTATCAGGAGTTGGTAGATTTGGATTAGGATTCTGATTCTGCGAAATACTTTCATATTGGGCTTTTCAGCCTGGTTTGAAAAGGTCCGGTGATGATATGTTGGTGGATTATTACTCCAAAAGGAATCTTGTTGGATTAGGTTCAGATTCTTCTTGCTTCAATACCTATTATCTTGCTTCAACACCATTCAATTCTCTATTCCTCCCCAAAACACATTTAGCTCACATTCAGCTCATAGGTTTTATCTTTCAAGTACCGACTAGCTAAAAGACCTGAACCGGAGTTATCATTTACCATGCCAAAGAATCTCAAGTAGTTAACTTATTTTGCACGGTAGTAATCAGATGATTCTTCGTAAATAATAGATGATATATAATGCACTAAAATTTGATGAAACTAGAATAGAAACTGTAGAAAGGGAGAGGATAGCGCACTCTCATACTATTTTAGTAGCTTCATCTATAAATCGATCGTATCTCATGAAAGCCACACGACTAAACCTGAAACTAGTATATATTAGTTCTAATTAGGAATCAGCAAAACCAAGCTGATTAGTTTTTATTTTGAAAAATAAAAAAATTGGTAACCAATAGAACTAACTGAATAACTCGAATTCGAATTAGTATAAAATATCTTTAAATATAGTTAATTATACATTGAAAATTCTCTTGTAGCAAAGTGGTATGCCTGTTTATAATTCAAAGGTCAAAGTGTCAAATTGAAACCTCAACTATACTATAAAGTCAATACTGGACCTTAATTTTTTTTTGTCCTAATAGAAGATTTTCTTTTGAAGTTAAATCATATTGAACTTTATCTTAAAAAAAAATTTTACAATTAAGCTCTATAAGTCAAACAAAATTTTAATTTTAATAGTAAACTAGTGAAAAATTATTTAGACTAATAAATAAAGTTAATAATTTTTTAAAAAAATATATATCACCTAATTATAAAAAGTCTTAAAATTTTTTAAATCTATAAAATAACTTTTAGAAAAAAAATTAAAATTCTTTTGACCTTTTTGTGAATTTAAAAAAATAAATTTTTTTTTAGACTTTAAAATTTTAAAAACTTTAAAATCAAATGATATATATATAAAAATTTATCAATTTTATTCATAAATTTAATTTTAACAGTTCAAGAATAAAATTTTATTCATCAATTTATTAGTTTGCGAGAAAAAAGTTGGAAATTTGTGTTATCAATCCGAAACCAAAAGTCTTGTTATTGTTCGATGGCACTTAAGACACCACAACCGACTATACAATTTTATATATATAGCAGAAGCAAGCAACTTATTGACTTGTCTATGATCTCGCGTGTATCTACTAATGAAGAATTAACCAATTCTTTCTTTAATGGAAATTATTGCCTTTTTCAATAATATCTTAGAGTACAAATCGCTAGGCGAAGAAGAATGTTACCTGACGTTGGCTGGTTGTTTTTATTTTAATTTTAATTTTTTCTTTTCTTTTCCGACCCAGTTGCATTGGATTACTGACACATTTAAATTGATATTTATTTAGTTCTTTAGGTTAAATTATTATTTTGAAATATTTAAATATTTAATTTAATCAAATTGATATTTAAATATTAAAATTTTCTAATTAAATTAATACATGAAATATAAATAATTTATACATTTTTAATGAAATCAAATCTTACTTTTTTCTTTTATAGATGAATTTATTGTAATTAATTAATTTTTTATTTTTAATTAATAATTTTATTACTAAAATTTATATTTTACATAAAAATAAGTAATAAAAAATTTATATTTTACTAAAATTATTTAATTAGAAAAATTAATTTTGAATTCTCATTACTTAAGTATTTGTTTTACATGTATCAATTGAAAACATAAATTAAATAAAAATAAAAAATTTGTATATCAATTTGTCAAAATTAATATCTTGTAATTAAATTGCAGAAAGTGTTAAAAATTATGTACTTTTTTATAAATAATCAAAATGATGTGTTATGACAAAACATTTAGATAGATCGACTTAGATTTTTCCGGTAACTATGTCAATAAGATTTTAGTAGATCTTTAATCGATGTATGGAATTGTAAAAATTAAAAAACTAGTGAATGATATTACCAAAATTAAAAAAATGTTTCGAATTTACCAAAAGTGTTAAAACTCATAATTTTTTTTTAATTTGGCCTTTTCTTTATTAGCAATAGATCATGTACTATGAAAGTTGAATTCATGCAGAAGTTATGTACATAATATTTAAATGCAAAACTCAATTTAATGAAAGAGTAGAAGATGCAGAAGAAATTCTTAAAAAAAAAAAAGAAAAAAGATGCAGAAGAATCAGATAAAGTTTTTGTCAAGCAATTAAAGTTATTCATTCAAGTAAGGTTTGTACTTATTTTTTGTAGAAATATAAAAATAATATTTTAATTAAATAAATTAATTATTTAAGGGTTTTTTTTGAGCTTTTAATCATTTGAATTTTAAAAAAACAAGTGATGTTAAAATAAATAAAATAATATATGCAGAAAATAATCATATGTTATATAAGTTGTCGGAAAACTTCTGTCACCCTTGTAATCTTCTCTAAATCGAACAGAATTAATCAGAGAGTTGAGTGAACTCTAGAGATAAGTTATTCAAAAAAATAATTCTATAAAATTTAATTAAATAGAATTTCTGAAAATATTTTATTCAATTTCATAAATATTTTCGGTTTTTTTTATTCTTCGTATTCATTAAAAGAAAATAAGTGTCTAAAAATAAAAATTGTTACCAATATTTTTAGCATTACATCCCAAAATGGTAAAAATTTCTCCACAAACAATTAGGCAACACAGTTAATTCTTTTAAAACAATTACAAACATGAAAATTGTCAAAACAGCTTTTTTTATTGCCACCAGGCGGAGTCGTAATGTCACGACCCGAACCTATAGGTACGTGACCGGCACTAGGGAATGGGAATACATAAAGTACCCGAAACTCATAATAAGCCTTAAAAATTTTTTGCGAAATAAAATTGATAAACACTAGTACATAAACCATAATGCATAATAACTCCATTAACAAAATATAAATATTCAGATTTCATAAATAAAATATTCTTCAAATACAATAATATAGTATCTCATATCAAATAAAACCATAATACAAATAAAATCCAGTTTCTTTAAGTAACTACTGCAGTGTCTAGAATTTACTTATACAATGCATAATCAATCTAACATACATAATGCAGCCGGGGATAAATGAACACGGCGCACTGAAGAGACACTGGCAAGCTGACTGTGAGGTCCTAAAAAAAATAGTTGAGGGGAATCAGATCTCACTGAGTGAATCAACTTTATGAAATGCATGCTGGTTTTAAAACATTTATTAAAATCATTTTTAAAACCTTTAAGGTAAAATAATTATAACACTTTGAAATTTCTTTAATCAATCAAATAAGAAAATCCGCATGTAAAA
>CATIWK010348882.1:0-13496 GCA_949634005.1 Mallotus japonicus
ACAATTTATTTTATTTATTTATTTCCTAATTTATTTTAGGTAAGAGTTGTCTAAAATAAATAGGAAAGAATTCTAATTTGGAATTAGAATCAAATTAGAAAAGGAAGTCCATTCTACTAAAATTGTTTTGGTAAGTGAAACCCTAGATTGGATGTGTATATATACATCTCATTCTCTAGGGTTTAATGACAGCCTTTTTCTCCTCCTACTTCCTGCAATTCTTTTAGAAATACATAGAGAGAAAATTGTTGTGAGACAACAAAGGTTCTAGCAGACCAATCTTGCTTTGGATCACCTTGTTCGTGTGGATACTGTAGAGGGCGTGATCTTTTGGTGACGTCTCAATCCGACTAAAGAACACACAAAGCTCGAGGTAGGGTGTCACCGGTGTGAACCCCCTCTCTTCCTTCCAACGTTCTTGTCTATAAATCGTCTTGGTGAGTGTTTGGAAACCCTCTCAATCAATCTAGTTCGAATTACATGGATTCGGATTATTGGGTTTTGTGGTTAAATTTTTGTTTTTCCGATGCGTTATGGATCACGAAACCCAACAGTTGGTCATTTTGCCCATTCCTCTGACTTGTTAACTCGCTGTTGGCTACCTTGAGGAGATCTATCTCGCCAGTTCCTTATGCTGGATGAGAGTTTGACACTTGTACGACAGGTTCATCCATGTGCAATTTAGATTTTAGATTCTAAAAAAAATTCAAAAATAAAATTCAAAAAATTAAAAGAGCATTATGATCATTATCACTATTCGTAACATCATTGGAGACATTGCAAGTAGCAATATATATCCCTGCTCTTGTGTTAATTATTAAAGATCATGTGATTTGTACAATAGAATTATGAATAAAATAGTTATATTTTACTCTATTAGCTCCTTGTGTATGTATGATGTTTTTTATGCTAAAAAGGTTTTATATTTTAGAGGATATTTTAATTTATTTTCTTATTCTTATTTTCTATTATTTTGGAAGAAATATCAGTTTAGTGTAAGAGTTAATTTTATTTAATCTGTTTGTAATTAAATATGAATAAAGTAAAAGCAGCACAATATGGGAAAAAAATTCTGAGTTGGGTTTCAAAACTTACATTAATCCTTCCAAAGAGTTGAACTAGGTTCTTATATCCTTCAATCCAATGGACTTGGAAATAGTATGGATTGCTACAGCAACTTCAGTATTTGCTAACATAAGAACAATCGGCCTTACCATTTGTTGGTTGTATGTTCTGTATGATCAATGTTTCTAAGTGGAAGCTTTTTTCATTATCTTTATCTGCATGACACAACAATAGTCTTTTTGCCTTGTCTTATTGTTGTAGTTGGAGACTTGGACATATCTTTTGATTACTGTTGCTTTAGCTCTTTTTTTTTAACAACTTTAGTTCTTTAGTTTTTTTCACTTACAACTTTCCCACAAGAGCCTGTCAAAAGCCACTAGTGATGTGTCATTTAGATGCATTAAAAAAATATATTAAAGAGAAAACGTGCAAATACCCCCTGAAGTTTTATCCTAAGTGCATATATGCCATTAATATTTTAGGGGTTTTTATATACTATTAACGTTCCAAAAACGAAGCGCATAACCCTCCACATACAAAGCCGTTTGTTTTGAATATTAACTACTGTCTATGTGGCAGCTAGGGCCCACAACTCATGAGTTATTTTGCTTACATATAATGTGGGTCCCACTCTTAAACCCCATTTCACCAAAAACGTGAAATTCTCAAATAAAAAATGTGAAATCCCTAAATCAAAATAATCAAAAAAATGTAAAATCCCCAATTGTCTCTGCCTTTCGTTTTCCATAAATTTTCAAGAACCATAGATTTGCAAAAGGTTTGGTCTCCTCTGCCCTCTATAGTTTTTGATACCATGAAAAAAATAGCAAAGCACACTCTTGAAAATCCTTAGAAAATCAAGAAAATGTACTACTTCTTCAGATAAACTCTAGGTCTCTAAAACTTCTCGTGTCACCCACACACAAATACCTTTGAAAAATGCACAAGTAAGTTTGATTATCGAGAGTTCTTCGGCAGGCTCTTGAACTTTCTCAGGTATATTAGACAGAGTATACAGGTCGTTTACAATAATAAAAAAAAAGGCAGTTGATTCTCAAGCAACAACATGTCGTACCGGACATCATCTTCCATCTAAGGTTTGAAGAATATACGATCACTACTACTTCAAAGATTGTGGCAACTAAATTTCAGTAATACCATAATGACAAAGGCAGCATCCACTAATACCATCTTCATAATATCCTCACATCTAAATTCTATGGTATCGGTATAGAAATTACGTAAGTTTGTCTCCTTCTCCTTAATAAAGGTGACAAAATTCTTGACACTTACAGTGTTAAGCTAAAGAAAATCTCGAAGATACCGCCTTTTCAACTCCTCCATTTGTTTAAGCTCTGGTCTGCCATGGTGAAATGGACTGATGGAAACTAATTGGGAGTGGTGAAGAGGATTTTAAGACGGAGACAGGGAAGGCATTTAAATTTTATAGGTGCTATTGTTCCCAGTTCAGCTTTTGTTAACCCTGTGGAGTTTCCGGCTCTGAAAGTGTCGGCTCTGGATGATGATGATGATAAAAATGTCATAGAGGATTCAAAGGTTGGGGCTTTGGCGGAGAGTGAGAATAATAGTGATAATAATAAGGGTTTAAAGATAAGTTGGGCTGAGATTGTCAGTCGTGGAAGAAAGGAGGTTTTGGGTGGTGGAAATGAGAAAACTATACACGAGGACTTTAGAATTGAAGAATGAAATGTTAGTTGGAACTTATGATAATGGTGAGAAAATCACTAGTGGAGAGGACTCAGTTGTGCAAGCAAAGACAATTGGGAGATTTTACGTTTTTTAGGTTGTTTTTATTTCTTTTTTTGTGAAGTGGGGTTTAAGAGTAGGACCCACATTTTATGTAAGCAAAAAAACTCATGAGTTATGGGTTCCAGCTGCCACATAGACAACAGTTAACATTCAAAACAAACGGCTTTGTGTGTGTGTGTGGGGGGGGGTGTTATATACTTCGTTTTTTAAACGTTATAAGAACCCGTAAAAACATTAATGGCATATCTGCACTTAAGGTAAAACATCAGGGGGATATTTCTACCTTTTTCTTATATTAAATAGGAAAGGCTTCAACCACTTGTATGATTTCTTGATAGTGGCCATTGTTAAAAGCGCGATATAATCACTGGTGTGCTCTGTTATGTAGGAGGATCATTACCATGCCTACTTGCAGTTCTGAGTCACTTTTGCAATCCTACCCGACCTATATGACTAAAGATCAAGCATTTGTACTGGCATTTAAAAACATTATATAAAAAGAATCATGGCATTTGGCATCACCAACATCCTTTGCAATTAATCAAATATGCTTTGCAATTGAGATGTGAACAATTCAAATTCTAGTGTTATGTTTTTTTTAAAAAATTATGAGGTATTCTTGTACACAGCATGTACTACACCACATAGCTAAATGTATGACACATAAATTAAAAGTAAAATATTTTACTAATAAAAATAAAACATGTATTTTTATCATCAACATTGAACCGTTGGATATATTATAACCTATGTAAACAAGAATTTCCCTAAAATTAATTATTATTGGTAAAAAATAGACTTCATAAGAGTTTGAATACAAAACTTCCCTCATTAGCCAACCTCCCACTAGTCTAGTGGTAGATGCTTGACACCCCTTGTAAGAGGGGGAGGGTTCAAATCCTCCCACCCCCCCCTCCCTCTCTAATGACAAAAGAAAAAAAAAACTTCCCTCATTATCAAATGTCTTCACATACAATTTTAGTACGATCTTACGACATTTTTTTTTGAAACATCAGATACAAAAATAAGCCAACAAGCCGGCACAGAGGGAAAAGCCCTAAATATAAGGGAAGCTACCTAGGGACAATATCCATCTCATATAGAAAAGAAGGGTAAGAGATTGAGGATGTCAAACATAACAGTCCCAAAAGACAAAAAAGAGATGAGCAAAATTAAAGAAAACAAAAGGCCTAAAAAGAAAGTTCAGAACATTAAAGGAAGCAATACTAAACAGTAAAATAAGATAGGAGACCTATGGCCTAATAAAAGCAGCCCATTCTTGAATGGGCCCATCCTTCACAATCCCTAACAGAAGGGTAATTTTCACCCACGATACCCAACATTTTGACCTACTACCACCAAGGTACCCAACTTTCAAATCGTAACAGCAAACCTCCCAATATTTGTTCCACTTATCATTAAAGTGCCCAGAGTGACTTTCCGGTAGGTGAGGATGACGTGGCGTACACGTGGTCGATTATATGTGGGGGAGAATGCTGAGCTGGCATATCATAATGAGACACATCATTCTACTAGGGCATGTGGCAACATGTCATGCCACATGTACAATTTTCAAATTATTTTTTTCTTTTTTCAACTTTTTTTTAATTTCTTTTACTTTCTTATTCTTTCTTTCATTTTCCCATCATCTAAACACTTCAATTTAAAAAAAAAACTTAAAAATTAAAATCAAATACACATTTAATCAATCAACAACAATCAGCTTGATTATTTTCTAATCATACCTTTTGATTCTTTATCACAATTTTTTTCATTCCTACCAGGAAAAAAAAAAAGAAGATTTCAAATCCTTTCCCATCATCCAAACATGTCGCTGCTGCTTCTCCTTCTCAGGCTCGCGATGTTGCTGCCTCTACCATTGCACTAGTGAATCAATTAACACGCAGAGTGTATCAATTAAGAGCTTAGGCCTGTCCCTGCTCTGCATATACACAACTGAATACTCTGTCCAGCCACGGGTGATGCCAACCTCACACTCCTCATTTCCTCTATTCCTGCCTCAAACGTCGCAGGAGCTGCTGCCATTGCAACCACCAAAACAACAGCAGCAACAACAGCAGCAAAAACAGTAGCACTACCACCCACCACCACCATTCAACAAATCACCACTGCCATGACCTCCACAAACGCACCCTCCCCGTCACATAAAAAACAACCAGAACAGTAACATAATAACATCATTAACAATCAACTTGATTATCACAATTTGTTTCGTTAGAAAAAGAAGTTCTCAGATCTTCACACTCACAAACTGAAAAGAAGCCAACACTGAAGAAGATTACAGCCTATTTTCAATGCATTAGGGCATTAAGAAACTATCATTAATGCCATTAATTTATATTACAACCTGTTTTCAAGAAAAATAAGAAAAAAATACAGTTAAAAAAACTAGTAGTAATTGAATCAGGGTTTAACAAAAATAGAATTAGCTTATATGCAAACATCATAACAAATACCCATATCAAGAATAGTAAATACCCAAATAAAAAGAAGAGTAATTGAATCAATCACCAAATAATCCATATACTTTTGCCAAAACCCACCCAATTAGTTATAAAATTTTTAATCGGTCTCAATTTTAGATGTAAAGTACCTTTTAAGCACAGATTGAGTATCAACACTCTTTGCCGCTGACACAATCTGCTTCAATGGTATCCCTGCCGGAGCAGTGACCAGTATGTTGCCTTGGTACCCATTAACAGTTGCCATTTTCTTTTTAGAGAAACAGAAGAAGGGCTTCTTCCTTTTTCCAAAGAAAACAAGAAGTATAAGAAGAAGAAGAAGAGATTTAAGAAGTGCGTGCATTGCTTCGTCTATTCTTCTTTGCGTTGCAGTGGGAGAGGATATCTGGGAGGAGAGTTGTAACTAGTGAGATCTATTATAACCGCGACCACGGTTTTGGGAGAGATGGAGAGAGGGAAATCAAGAAGGTCAAGATTTTTGAAGATGGCTTCTAAGATTCGATTAGAGATTTTGAGATTTTTGTTGCTTTTCCCGTTTTGGGAGAGATGGAGAACGAGAGGGAAAACAAAGAGCTAAAGGTTAAAATGTCTTTGTTTTTTTTTTTTTTGTAAAAAAGTAAAAATAAATTATTAATTGTGTAGAAAAGTCAAAAGTTAGGGTTTTTGTCAGATTTGGACACGTGGTGCTGACGTGGCTAATTTGGGTTTGCTAGCTTGACATTAGCACAGACACATAATCGATCACGTCTATGCCACGTCATCCTCACCGGCCGAAAAGTCACTCTGTACATTTTAATGGTAATCGAAACAAATATTGGGAGGTTTACTGTTATGATTTGAAAGTTGGATACTTTGATGGTAGTATGTCAAAATGTTGGCTACCATGGGTGAAAATTACCTCTAACAGAACTATCACAGCTCTTTGGTTCTGATTCGGAGTTATGGGATAGAGATTGATTTTTCCAGTTGCAGTGCTTTTTTCGACCGTTGGAAGTGCCCTTCCCGAAGCTACGGGGAGATCGTGAGCTGACAGAGCCATGACATGCGTCCCTTCTGCCAGATGTGAATTGTCCTCTCTTGCCTTCTTGGCTTCCTATCTTTGACTTCTACGGGAGGATTTTCCTTCTTGCAGAACAGAGTTCAGTTTCTGCGATTTAAGGGAAGAAAAGGCACCTGCAGAAGTAGATTGGACAGATGATATTTCAATGGGATGCCATACCTGGTTAAGGATCAGGTTGAGAAGGTGAGAGAAATAGCTCTTGTTGCTATGAATCTTGCCTACCACGACTAGGCAATCTTCCTCATCAGATAGATCATCCGAGTCTTCTTCCTCCATGGATTAATCTTGGATGATATTTCTTTGCAAGTACAATGGATGCTTGAGATGCGTAAGTTAAATAAGAGGGAAAGTAGGTCGGTAGATGAGAAGATGAGAATGGGAAAGACAGAAATCTCGATTGTGAAAAAGGAAGATGAGGAAGGTTCTCTGGGTTTAGAAGTCGAAGTGGCCGTCCCTAGGAATTTTGAGATTGAATCAGTGAAAGTAAAGAAGAGAGAGAACAGAGTTCCTCTTACTATCGGCCATATAGATTAAGGATAGGAAAATTGAAGATGCAGAGAATAGGATCTTACGACATTGAGATCTTGATTTCCTTCTTTAAAATACTTGATGTACTGAGCACAATATTAACTTGATTCTCTAAATTCAAAGATCTCACTTTTCTGGTCCATCGTGTTTAGGCCAAATTAGAATGGAGTTGCGTCTGGGTTCGAATAAATAACCTTTTCCTATTAACACAAGAAACTTGCCTAATGTTGTGTGGATTGATTGGCCAACCAATATTGATGCTTCAAATTTAGTTTCTTTACTGTTGTTATTAATAGTTAACTTGCCGCCCAGTTGAAGACTTTAAACATGGTAATCAATCATTATTTGTATGGCTTATTCTGATAGCATATCAACAATGATCTTGATTACCACCAGCAATTTGCTTCCCCAAGCCACAGTAGCACGCTTGCAAATAGGTAATTTTTTTTACTCAACACTAATTATGTGGTACATAATTTGTAAAAAAAAAAAATCATATACAATATTTCGACCCTCAAGCACTATCAGAGGGCCTGCAAACAGGTAAATCTTTGTCAACATTAGGGGGAATGCCAAGAATAGGATTGCTCTCGAAGAAATTGACAGGCTTTAGATCAAAGCTGGACGATACTGTTGGCATTATAGGGAATTCCTCTTGGCATGGGATGTGATGGAATCCTAATGTGTACCACACTACAATGTCCTTGTTCTCAATTGGACGATCCCTGCCAAAAAGGAAAACCCAAAAAATAGAAAAATCTCGTCACTTCCAGCATTTTACAAAAAGAAAAAATAAAACTATAAACTAAATTTATCTTTCATAGTTAGCTTTTGGTATCCGATAACTACAGGATCTCAACTAATACGGATTAAACTCTTATAGTAAAATATTATTAGCATCTATTTTTTTTTATGCAAAATCCAAATTTCACTTTTTTTTTTTTTAAGGAATCCGAGTGTAAACTAAAATGTTTCAGGATGCAAGAAGCGATTCAGGATTAAAATCCTGATAAGAGTTTCCTTACCTTTCAGACCAAACAGCAAGTGTGTCTGCACCTTGAATTTGATAAACAAATAGCCCACCCGCCCATTGTTCAGTCCGGTTATATGGCGTGACCCATATTTGGTTATTTGTAAATGCTCCACGTTTCTGTGGAGGATCATCATGATCAAGCAAACTAGCAGCAGTACCACCAGAAACAATCTTGTACCCAACTGGGTTCCCGACCTTAGTTTTTTTGGTCGGATTAATGACATGAAACTCTGAGGGATCATAAAGCTTGAGCTGAATTTGTGCATCTTTTTCTGTTTTAGCAACATTTCTTACAGCTTTCAAGTAGCTTCTTCTAGGTGATTCTCCAGGGGACGTCCGTTTCCTTTGGAGATTTACCTTGACAAAAGAATTATCCGAGCCATCTATATCCATGTCAAGGTAAAATGTGATGTAATGGTCATGGATGACACCAATAACATTTTCTGATAATAGAGTGCCATAGAGATTTTCTTGGCCTGGCACTTGATTCAAGTTCTTGTAAGATGAGCCCTTCACCATCAGAATGCCACTAAGTCCAACCTGTACGTGAACAACATTTCTATTCAGGCCAAAATTTTAATTCATAAGGCAGTGCACAAAAAGAAAAGGTGCCAAAGCCACAAACGAGATAGTGGACGAAAAAGTACTGAAATTGATTGATGATTTTTTTTTTTTTTTTTATCCATCTTGATTATTTTGAATTATGAAAAATACACGTAAAAATTAAAAATAAGCCATATTTTTTTACAAAATTATAACAATTTTATCATATCATCTAAACACACTATAACTGATATAAATTTCAAAATAACAGCTCACTTCTCGGTCTCATAAATAAAGAATACCTTGACTGTTTTAAAAAAAAGAAAGGTATATACCAAATAATTAAATTTAATTAATAGCTTTAGAACAAAAAAAATAAAAGATCATCACCACCAACCTTAATTCTTATTAGCCCGTCAGTCTGGAACTCCCAATCAACTATATAATCATAGTTTGCTACTGATGCTGCCATTCTAACCACAAGCGTCACTTTTGGTCTCACTTCTCTAATCTGCCAAATCAAAACAACACCAACAATAAATCAAGAATATCCATCATCATTCAATAATATCTTAGAATATCCACATGAGATTTTAACATTATATATACATAATTTAATCTAACAATTAATACAAATAACTATCAGCCATGATTTAAATTGCACGGATACGAATGTGGAAATACAAATAAATAAAAACAGCTTTTAATTAAAATATTTATTTTTTAAATTAAAGTGTTTAGGTAATAATTATATATAGAAATAATAAATAATAAATATTTTTTTTTGAAAATATAAATAATAAATATTTATAAAAAGTAAAAGTAGGGAAATAAAGGAAGAAAAAGTTAAAGTAAAAGTAGGAAAATAAAGAAAGAAAAAGTTAAAGAAGTGCTCATACCATATAGACGATGACTTTATATAAAGATAAAGCTAATAAAGCCACACCGTGTTAAAAAAAAAATTAAAAAAAAGGAAAAAGTAATGTATGGAAGTTAATTATTGTTACCTCCATGCCCGTAATTGGACACTCTGAGTGACGCCATGCTATATCACCAGCATAGCTCTCAAATATGCAAACCATGTTTGATCGGACATATGGATTTCCATCAGCAGCAGCAAAAACACCATCCATATAATGGGCATTCCGGGGACAATCATTAAGCGGGTCAAGTGGCATGGCCTGTAACCCGAACCCATATTCACCCGCATCCATATAAGTCTTGAAGTACCATGCGTCCGTGGGATCCATATAAGGAACAAATAATTCTGAAGTTAACCCTTTGTACATCACGTTCCTCATTTCTCCACTATCCGGGTCCTGGACCTTGGCATTGGAAATGATCACCCCAGCCCTCGGGTCGGGTTTGAGGTGAAATTCCCAGTTTGCCCACTTCACCATGTGCTCATCTTCTACAGTAAAACTCGGCCCTTTTGGTTGCTCCAGAGAAATCGGGTTGATCAGTTTGATTTTTTGATTTGCATCTACAGAAGAGTAGCGATAATCTGTGTTGGCAGCCTTTGGTATTGGTATTTTCTTGCCTTTATCCGATATCTCCACCACTTCTTTAGTGTCCATATCAAGCAGTACAGTCAAACCTTCTATTGGTCTCATGTAGAAATTTGCAGTTCCTTCCATGGAGTAGCACTGTACTTTAATTAATCTCTTGTTCTCTTCACTCTTGCCGAACCAGCCTAAAGAGATAGGCAAGCAAGCCAGGTCCTTAAGATCAACCCCGCGGGAAATGATCGTACGGTTGAAATCAGCATTAGTCAGTGGAGCCCATGTTGCTAAAGTCATGTCCTCCACTGTCATCGTAGGATAACCTGAGAGCGGATTGGTTTCTTGTACAGTAACATCGCCGGTGTTTATATCCACAGTGAGCAAGTGTGACTGGCCATTCACACGTGCCACGACGGCAGCCTTTCTTGGTAACATGGGGTCTCCTTTTTTCCATTTGAGAACAAGGGGTTTCTCCGGCTCGTCCAAGACTACAGAGTGAAGAGAGAAGGGAGATGATTTGAAGCGGTCATGTGATTTCAGGATGGTACGGACTTTGTTAAGTTCTTGAACGGTTAAGGGGTCTAAAGGGTGTCTGGGGAGGTCCGATTCATGGCGGTGGCCTGTGGGTTTCTTGATTGCATCACTTAAAAAAGAGGGTGCTTGGTGGTGGTGGTGGTGATGGATGGTAGCACTGCTAGCGCAGTCGATGGTGATTATTGGTGGTGGTGGTGGTGGTGGTGGTGAAGGAGGAGTAGAAGGGATATGAATCCAAGTGACGATTAAGAGAAGAGAAGCATTTAGAAAGATTAAGAGGAAGCGGACGAGGTTTTTTGATTCCATCACTTAAAAAAGAGGGTTTAATTCAAGAATCTTGCTCTGCTATAGCTTCTTACTTCGTGTACGTGTGTTAAATATAGAGAGTTGTGGACTAGGACGAGTCATTGGAAAATATCAATGTGGTGCAATTAAGGACAAAGAGGAATTTCTTAAAAAAATAATAAAATAAAAATTTCACATAGAATAAAATAAAATCAAAACAAATTAACGACTCATCCATAATTTATTCAAAAACTAGTCGTGAATTTATGCGTTATACGAACTTTAAATTATATATATATATTTATATATATTATTAAATAATTTTAATAAATTTAAAATTATAAATTAATTAAATATAAAAGTGAAAATTTAAAAAGTTATTATAATAATTTTATTTAATAATTTTTTTATTAAAAGTATATATATATATATATATATATATATAATTGGAGAAATAAAATAAAAAAAAATAGAAAATAATTGATAAATTATGCATTTTTACTTACGTTACATAAAAAGAAAAATGTATTTTTAATTGAATAAAAGGTGAATGTTTTAATTAGAATAAAAGACACAATTTCTAATAAAAATAAGAGTAGTATTTTAGACATATGTAGTTTAGAATAAAAATTTTTATAAAGAGAAAAAGGTAACTAAATAAATTAAAAATAAAATATATTACATTAATTTTATTTTCTTTAATTTTTATTGCCATTATTTTTAAATATAATAGAATTTATTTTGAAAAAATTAAATTACTATTGGGGTATATATAATAGTTAAGAAAATTTTTAAAATAGAATTTCTAATGGTTAAAAAAAATGATTGAGTAATTTGAAATTAAAAAATACATATTATATAAAAACTTTTAGAATTTGAATAGTACTAGAATACGTATAATACTGTTATAGTTAAAAAATAATAGTAAAAAAATATAATAAATATTTTATTTTTAATAAAATTAAAATTTTTAAGAATTTAACACATTAGATTTTAGGGTAAATACTCAAATATGAAAATAGACACTTGTCAAATTTTTAGCTTAATGACTTTAAAACTCAACATTTAATATATATTAGTCATGTATCGGCGTGTTGTGTGGGCTACTTATTAATAAATTATTTATTTATATTTTAATATATTTTATTAGTGAAAAATCAAATTATAGGATATATATAAATAATAAATTTTACATAGAGTGTTTATATAAATTGAAAAATAGTATAATAAAAAATTTTAGCATGAATAAATAGTATAAAGGTTAGTCTCTTCTTTTTCTCTCAACTTTCACTTCTTTTCTTTTCCAGCCGCTCATTTTTCTTAAGCAAGGAGGGGTCATTTTTGGTCATTTTTGGCCTGAAATCATCCCTGTACACATCTTTATATCAATTTATTTTTTAGGGAAATTGATCTGATCTATCCTCAACTTTGGACCAATTTTCAATTTAATCATACTTTCAAAGTTGCTTCAATTTGGCCCTCCAACTTTTCGATTTGTGCCAATTCTATCCAAACGGCAGTGGGCATGAGGCAAAACTGACGTGGCATTCCTACGTGGCTTAAGAGCGTCTGACATGGCAAAAAGCATCTTACGTGGCCATCTCACATGATTAATTCTATCCTCAACTTTTCGAGTTGTGTCAAATCTATCCAGACGACAAATAAATTTGAGATTTTTTAAAATTATGTTCATAATTATTTAATTATGCATATAAAGACTATTTAGTTATAATTGAAAAATTAAAATTAATTAATTGACTCAATTTAGTTTTTAGTGTTGAATTATGATAATAAATTATTTTCTTTTAAAAATAAAACAAAATTAAAAATTAATTGAATTTTAATATTTTAAATATTTTTTAAGAATTAAATATAAATATAAATAAAAAAATAAAGGGCATTTTGAGGTGTAAAGTTCGAATTCTATCGTCGTCAATTTAAAGGGTAATGACTACCCCCATTGTACAGTCCATCAATATTTAGGTCATATAACTTCTCTATTAAAAACAATTAAAGTTTGCTTTAAACATCAAAAATTATATCAAGAAACACATGTTATGCCTAGATAATTTAAGAGCTATTAGTGGATTTATTTCATTTTAAGGTAAAAAATAAATTACTTTTCAACTTGTGGTTATTTTAACACAAATATTCAATTTGTGGTGATTTAGTAAAAAAAAAAAATTCGATTTTCAAATGGTGAAATAAAAAATTACAAACTTTTTTTTTTCTCATTTCTCCTAAAAAAAGAAGCAAAAAAGCAAAAAGTGGCTATCACATAGACATCTTGTTATTTTCAATTGCTAGAAAGCCATTTTACTATTGTAAATGACGGGAGGCCTCTTTTTTTTTTTAATTACTATAGAATCCTTTATTTTTTATTTATTTTTATATTTAATACTTAAAAAAATTTACAATATTAAAATTCAAATTAATTTTTAATTTAATTTTATTTTTAAAAGAAAATAATTTATTATCATAATTCAACACTAAAAACTAAATAATTTTTAACACTAAAATAATTTATTATCATAATTCAAATAATAATCTCGACCCTTATTTCTCCCACACGCATGTTCAATGGTGAGTTCCTTGTCCTAGGATTTTTGTTCTGGGTTTTAATTATCAACGGGGGATAATAAAACCGACTTATTCAAGACAACTCTCAAGATGGAACAAACAAGTAGTAATTC
>CATIWK010348883.1:0-21843 GCA_949634005.1 Mallotus japonicus
TAATTATTCCAAAAGGTCTATGCTAATATCATGTCGGTTATGCCTATGATTACTCCTTTGTTACAACTAAGTACGCTATATTATGCTTATTATTGATCAGCTCTTTGCAGGTTTTCTGACCAACTATTTTCCAGCTCACAATCAGTGGGAATTTTATTTCAGAATTTTGAGTTTGGCATCATTACAAATCGTGAGGATTTTCGAAGGGTTACATAGGATTGACCTTTTCAAACGTGGGTGGCATAAACAAAAAATTTTCTTTCTTCTTTTTTTTTTCTTTTTCTTTCTTTCTTCTCATTCCCTTTTTATTTTTATTTTCTTTTTTTTTCTTTTCTCGAGGGGTCTAGTCAATCCATTTCATGTACAGGAAAAGTTGAGGTTTGAAATGCCTAAAGGGAAATTGAAAGTCAATTATGACATCTAGCCCTCTTATTTGATGTGGTTTTTTTTCCTTTTTCTTTTGAATCTTTCTCTCATTCAAGCATAAGACAACATGCATAATCATAACAAATTTATAATCATGTAAATCAAATAATCAGACGTTTATTAACACAAAGAAAATTTTACTGTGACAAAATTCTTTTCTAAATCATTACAACCATAACTAATTTATTCATGAGTGTTCAAGTTCAAGTCTACTTCAATTTGCACTCTAAAACGGTACAGCTCTTCGAAGTCTCTTATGCCCATGTTCTTTAATTTTTTGGATAGGGGTGGAATGCATGCTTCTATTGTTATAATCAGCTGGTATGATTTTGCATGTCTATGCTTCATCTGAGGTACTTTCCTCTCCATCTATTTAAGAAGCTCGTGAAGGATTTTATCAAGTCTTTGAGTTGTGTTTTGTAGCTCTTGAAGGGAGACTTCAAAATAAGAGTTCAACCCATATTATTTGATAAAGGCTGAACACAGCTCCCTCCAGTCCTGCTGAACATGTGCATCCAAAGTGTAGTACCATTTGATAGCAACTCCTTCCAAAGATAATGGGAATTTTTTGACAATCTAAGCTTTAGACAACCCAGTGGCCGTCATGTAGGTGACGTATTGCTTCAGGTGCAAGTAAGGATCATCAGTGCTAGAGTATTTCTTCATATTTATGTAGTGATTCTTCTTCCTCCAAATCCAGGTCCACATTGGCAAAGTCAGGATTGAGCCCGTGCTTTTTCAGTGCAATATACAGTTGATCCATTTGCCTCTGCATGTCTTTCATCCATTTTGACTCACTGGGATCCGCTGGTGCCTTTAATTTTTCTTTTAATACCTCACTAAGAACTGTTCTAGTTTTCGAGTCTCCTTTATCAAAGGGAATCTTCCCTACTATCTCAGGAATTATGTCTCTAATCATTTGACACGTGTCATCCCTGATTTCTTTTAAAAGTTCTTGCTTGAAAGATTCAACATCAAAATTAGAGGGTCTTGACATTTTGCTCCTTTGTGAAGTGGTCTTAATTATTTGATTGGATCCTTGATATTAGTAGGCTAAATTTACCTTTGAACTGCTTCCAAACAAGAAGAGGCTTATGGCTAAAAAAAATGCATTTTTGAAAATTACAATGAATGTCATGTATGCATTAAATGCAAAATTATTTACAATTATTTATTTACAAACACAAGCAGATCACACAGCGAAGCCTTCCAACCTTATTTCTCTCACACACATGTTCAATGGCGAGTCTCTTTTCCTAGGATTTTTAGTCTGGGTTTTGATTATCATCAGGGGATAACAAAACCAACGTATGAAAGTTAACTCAAAAGGTGATAATAAACAAGTAGCAATTCTTCTGAATAAAGCCAAAGTCCAATATAGTGGACTATAGTGGGCATGAAAGGCCCAACTTGAAGCAATCCATGTTTTTTATAGGCTTGGGCTTTATAGAGAGAACTAGTATATGGCATCAAACACATGAATCTAGGAAAATTCTAAAGGAAGTTGCTAGGTCAGTATATGAGCTGAGTCTTCGGTAAAAGGCTTCAGTTCCCACAATAATATACCTCCATCACAGTCTCCACTCAAGGGTCCGTGCGATGTAGGATTACTACGTGTTATGAGTGACAATAGCCATATACCCCACTACCAGGTTTGAGTAAAACAAGGCAGCAAAGAAACAATTATTATCGGGTTATTCGGGACTGCCTGTACAGTATATGAAAAGTGTTGTGAATGCAAAAGAAATAAGAAAATAATTAAAAATGATAAAACACAAAACACTAGAATCAGTTTCTCTATCCTCAGTGGAGTCGCCACTATAGGCGGCGGGGTTCAGCACGCCCAAGTTTTCGGCAACCACGGCACTATGTGGGCTCAGGGCCCACTAGGCAATACAATAGAGGCTTATAGCCCAAGTTGGAGTTGGAGTCGGAGTCGCCACACGGATGAAACCTGGGAAAAACTTTTACAGCAATTGGATTCCACAGAGATTCCCCAAAAGTTATCTTCAGAGACTGGATTCGGAAACTGGGTATAGGCTTTTGGAAGCCCATCCAACTTTGCGGTTGGCCTCTGTTTGTGTTCTGTATCTTATTACCTTTAATTATTAAATTATTTCCTTATTTAACATGCAAAGTTACAATTGCCCTCAAACAAGTTCCAATTTTACAATTAAGTCCAACTTTGCACATTAATCCAATTTCATGCAAATTAAGTCCAACATCACAAATTAATAATTAAAATAACAAAAATAAAACAAAGTAAATACACATATAAAAGAAATGGAGGGAGGAGAAATGAATTACAACCCTTATCACACAAAATTAAAATAAAAATAATTTAAAACGCATGCAAAGAAATGGGGGAAGGAGAAAAGATTACAACCCTTATAATCACACAAAATTTTACAAAATAAATAAATTAAATAAGAGATAAAAGAAAACTAAAATGAAATAAGTCTATAGGGACTCTAAATGGAGGTAGTTATGTGGTGATTAAACCATCACCAATTATTCCTGAAAAGTCAAATTTAATTAGCCCAAAATAAAGACCTACAAAAGAAATCACAAAGTAAATTTCCAAAATGAAATAGAATAAAATAAATGTAAATGACTAGATAAAAAATTAAATAAAAAAATAGAAAAGAATTAAAATATAAAGGCAGAATTTTAATTACTAAATAATAATAACAAAAAAATTAGAATTAAATTACAAATTAATAATAACCAAAGCATGTAAAAAATTCAAATACAAATGACAAACAACAAACCAAACTAAAATATATCATATAAATAGAAACAACATCAAAATCATGCATGATAAACAATGAATTAAACACAATTAATATTAAAATAATTGATAACATAAAGAAAATTCAACTCCTAAAGACTAGGGTCAAAGTCCTAGTCATATGTTGACTCAGCAGAACATTGGTCAAGCCTGCAACCTATGGAACTTCCACAGGTAGAAGGACATGTGACCTGAAGCTTGCGCACACGTAAATCACCCACGATCCATGAATGTCGCGCACGATTTCTACATGTCCAATAGTGATGGAAGTTCCTTAATTTACGGAGCCACTCCTCAGTATGGCCGAAAATCACTCTCCTATAATCCTAAAACTACTCAACCATGTGGTAATATCTTCATCTTTATATAGAATCTTAATCCAACTCAAATAAGGTAACTAATTCTCTACCAATCTATTAATTTCTTTCTTAATCAAATTCTTTTACTAATTTAAGCATCGGAGTGGGATCACTAGGATCCCACTGGTCCCATTCTTACGTTTTTATTTTACAGATCATTGAATAAGCCAATCATCTTCATTCGTTCCCCATTGAAGTAGGAGCTCAAGGAAACCCCTTTTATCAATAATAAACAAAGAGTATTTGATTGGATAATTCACATAACAATAAATTACTTATTAGAAATGTAAGAATATGAAATAATTAAAACAAAATCTGTAAAAATAAATGAAGTATAAAATAAGAAAACTTAGAAAATTGAATAGGCGAGTAATTAACTCTAAAAATAAATAAAATTGAAACGACAATACAACAAAAACAAAATGTTAAAACTTAAGGCGGCGCCTTAATATGGTAAGGCTTCACCTTATTGTAATAAGGCGATGCCTGATCGATTTGGCGCCGCCCTATTATATTAACAGCTCTATTCAACCAAACTTTGAACTTTTGAAAACTTAGAACGTAAAGAGTTTTATTAAACACAAAACCAGAAACTTAAAAACTATTAACCAAATTGACAGCACACATACACAACAATTTAAATTTAGAAACTAAATATAATCTCAGAAAGAAGTAGAAAAGGTTACTGTTTAAACGATGAACCACAGCTCCTGTCTTCAGCCCTCAGAGACTCTGTGATGATTCTGTAAATCCGGACTCAACGGACCACCTTCAGCAACCCTTTTTCCTTAGCCCTGTCTTCACTTTGCTATCAGTTTTCTCCCATTTCCGTTCTTCTCTAACTACCTTCCTTTTACAGTGTTTTTAGTTCTTTTTCACGTAATTTTCTTAGGTAAAATATATATTTTTTATTTATATTAGATAAAATATAAGTAGACCTAATTAAAATAGAAAAAATAAAATTACTACTAAAATTTTAATTAATTTAATTTTGTTAGAGATAAAAAGAAATTAACATAATCAAATTTGGAAATATAATTTCAATTAAATTAGAATTATATGTGAAATAATTTCATTTTTATTAGAGATAAGATAGAAGTTAACCTAATTAGAATATGAAATATACTTTCAGTTAAATTAAAATTACAATTTAATTAATTTCATTTCATTTCATTGTGTTAGAGATAAATAGAAATTAACCTAATTAAAATAGGAAATATACTTTTAACTATAGTAGAATTATATTTTAATTAATTTAATTTTTATTAGAGGTAAAATAAAAGTTAACTTAATTATAATAGAAAATATAGTTTCAATTAAATTATAATTTTTGTTATAGATAAGGTAGAAGTTAACCTAATTAAAATAGGAAACATACTTTCAATTAACTTAGAATTATATTTTAATTAATTTAATTTTTATTAGAGATAAAATAGAAGTTAACCTAATTAAAAATAGGAAAAAGACTTTCAATCAAATTAAAATTATATTTTAAATTAATTTAATTTTTTTATTAATAAATGATTAAATTATCCAATTTTTATATAATAATGAGTGAAAATTTTTTTGTAATTTTATCTACCCTTGTTGTACATTTATATATATATTATAGATTATAAATATAAACTAGTATTTGAAAATGTCATTTGCTCATGAATAAAAATTATTAGACTTGTGATAATATATAAAAGTAAGTATTATTAATTTATGTATGTATGTATGTATGTATGTACGTATGTATTATTATTATTATTTGCAACACCTATAATGAAATATTTACATTTTAACTAAATTAACTTAATAATTATGTTACACATGACTTATTATATCTATAAAATAAATTATTATAATATCTTATTTATATATTTCTAGTTTTAACATTAATCTACTCATTTTTTTTCTAGTTAATAATCATTAGTTTATATATCTTTTAAAAGAATTAATAAATTTTTTTATCTAAAATTTTATTTTTCATTAAAAAAATTTAATATTTTTAAAAATAACAAATGAAAATATCAAAATTCAACCAAACTATGTTGCCTATAATGTATGTTTATAAACTTAATTATTTTATTAAAATATTTTTAATTAATAAATAAGATTACTATAAATGACTAATATCAATAAATAATTGCATTAATTTATATATATATACATACATATAATTTTATTAAACTTAATTTTTTTAATTTAAAAATGTTTTCTTTCAGCCTTTGATCTTATGATTTTGCAAGCGTGTCATGTGTGTACAATTGTTATATCATAGACCCCTGTCTATAATGTAACATGGACCACACACGTGTGAAAACGTGTTCTTTTTTTTTTCACGTCAAAACCGCTTTGGCTCCATTCTTGAAAAGATACTCCCATAAACACCCTCGCCACTGCTAAGAACTGCAACAGCCTTCACCATTGTTGACGAAGTTCATTTCTTATGCTTTATTGTTGGCTGTTCTTGAAATCTCTGAGGGGTTTTTAAATTTGCAAAGGCTTGAAATTTTGAGAGAGAACTGTTGATTCATGGGCCATTACTATACAATCCCTTCCTCTAGCTCTCCTCTGGAGAAGAAGAAAGCTAATGGGAAAACAAGAACCATCAAAATCCATTCTTTGGTAATGATTATGTTGTGAACAATGGATCTGGGTATATAGATCATAAGCTAGTGGTTTTAAAAGAACCCACTGGTCGTGATATCTCTACGCACTATAATTTGGGTCATGAACTTGGTTGTGGTGAATTTGGGATTACATATTTGTGTACTGATGTAAATACTAATGAAAAGTTTGCTTGTAAGTCTATTTCGAAGAAGAAGCTGAGGACTGCAGTAGATATTGAGGATGTAAGGAGGGAGGTTGAGATAATGAAGCATTTGCCTTATCATCCGAATATTGTGTCTCTAAAAACAAACACATTATTTAAGCCTAAAGATTCATTAATTTAAGCCTACAGATTCATCAAGCGTTAACTACAAATTCATTAGTTCATTGACTCATTATAACCTTTGAGAAAATACATTGATTTATAACCTAGAGATTCATTAATTTAAGCCATTTAACTTCACCTTTGAGAAAATACATTGATTTAAGCCTAGAGATTCATTGATTTAAGCCTACAGATTCATCAAGTGTTAACTACAAATTCATTAGTTCATTGACTCATTATAACCTTTTGAGAAAATACATTGATTTAAGCCATTTAACTTTCATATTTGAGAAAATACATTGATTTAAGCCTAGAGATTCATTGATTTAAGCCTACAAATTCATAAAGCGTTAACTACAAATTCATTAACCTTCGCCTGGAGATTCATTTAACTTTCACCTTTGAGAAAATACATAGATTTAAGCCTACAGATTCATCAAGCGTTAACTACAAATTCATTAATAGTTCATTGACTCATTATAACCTTTAAGAAAATACATTGATTTATAGCCTAGAGATTCATTAATTTAAGCCATTTAACTTCATTTTTTAGAAAATACAATGATTTAAGCCTACATATTCATCAAGCGTTAACTACAAATTCATTAGTTCATTGACTCATTATAACCTTTTGAGAAAATACATTGATTTATATAGCCTAGAGATTCATTGATTTAAGCCTACAAATTCATCAAGCGTTAACTACAAATTCATTAGTTCATTGACTCATTATAACCTTTGAGAAAATACATTGATTTATAGCCTAGAGATTCATTGATTTAAGCCATTTAACTTTCACTTATGAGAAAATACATTGATTTAAGCCTAGAGATTCATTGATCTAAGCCTACAGATTCATCAAGCGTTAACTACAAATTCATTAGTTCATTGACTCATTATAACCTTTTGAGAAAATACATTGATTTATAGCCTAGAGATTCATTGATTTAAGCCATTTAACTTTCACTTTTGAGAAAATATGTTGATTTAAGCCTAGAGATTTATTGATTTAAGCCTACAAATTCATCAAGCGTTAACTAAAAATTCATTAACCTTCGCCTAGAGATTCATTTAACTTTCATCTTTGAGAAAATACATTGATTTAAGCCTACAGATTCATCAAACGTTAACTACAAATTCATCAGTTCATTGACTCATTATAACCTTTGAGAAAATACATTGATTTATAGCATTTAAGCCATTTAACTTTCACCTTTGAGAAAATACATTGATTTAAGCCTACAGATTCATCAAGCGTTAACTACAAATTCATTAGTTCAGCAGGGTCATTAAGTGAAAAAATACATTGATTTAAGCCTAGAGATTCATTAATTTAAGCCTATAAATTCATTAAGCGTTAACTACAAATTCATTAGTTCATTGACCTTCACCTGTAGGGTTATTAGCCTTTAAGAAGATACATTGATTTAAGCCTACAGATTCATCAAGCATTAACTACACCTGCAGGGTCATTAACCTTCACCTGGAGATTCATTTAACTTTCTTTGAGAAAATACATTGATTTAAGCCTAGAGATTCATTGATTATTACCTATATGTTCATTCATAGATTCATAGAAAAACAATGTTTTTGGTTGTACAATTAATCTTTTGAAATCAATTCTGGAGATGTTCCTTATTATGATGGAATTATGTGAGGGAGGGGAGTTATTTGATAGGATGGTTGCATGAAGGAAAAATTTGAATGTAAGTTTCCAGCGTTTTTAATATCTCAGCAAGACGTATCATTGCACTGACATAGCTGGGTGCTCCAATTCTTGTATCCAGCTCTCCATGGACCTACAATTGAAAATCCAAACACTCATAGGATATGCACGGATTCAAGAAAATTTTAAAAGCAGTTGGTAATGGAGATTGAAGGAAGCATACCTGCAGGTGAGTTTTAGAATTGAGAGGAATTTTCTGCTTGGCATGGAGTCTTAGGGCTTTGGAATCTCCTCCATATCTGAAAGAGGTCTCCATTTTCTCTTTTTTTCTTTTGTTTCGCAATGAAATGGCTAACCTTTCAACTGATTTGCAGAGTAATGGTGGAAGATATTATGGGTGAGGCGAAAGAAGAAAGAAAAACAAAAAGCGCTAAAAAAAACAAAACGCGTTAAAAAAAAAAGCTTTGCACATGTGATGGACCCCTGGTCCATACTGCAATATGGACAGGGGTCCATGATATAATTTGCGCTGTAGTTGGGCATATTAGGATCATTAATGAAAAGTAAAATTATCTTAAACGTGGCCGTTTTGACAAACCCAACAGGCACTGAAACGACAAGTCGTTTATATCAGAAACAACAATCAACCCACGATAGCAGTTCCAAGGACTGGTCCAAGTGAACGAGTCAGAATTCGGGTCAAACAGAGTGAGTCAAAAAAATAACAATACTATAGCAAGTAGAGCAGCGACACTGTATTTTTTTTTTTTTTTTGGGGTTCTGTAGTATTGTAGTTAAACAACCGTAAACCCTAATGATTTAAATACTCTCACACGGACACACTCTCTAGCTGTCTCTCTCATCAACAACCATCCCTCCTCTTCGTTTTCGTCGTCGTCCTCCTCTAAACCCTAGTCACCATTACTGTTTCAGTTTTAAACTCTTCTTCAAAACCTAGGGTTTAGGATCAGATTGGAGATTATCTTCAATTAAAAATCAAAAAAATTAATTTCAATTTTCGAGTTTTTTGATTGAAAAAAAATTATTATTCAAAAACATGGATCTCTCTAGTCTTGCTCTTACTCTCCAAGCTGCTCTTAGTCCTAATCCCGATGAACGCAAGGCCGCCGAGCAAAATCTCAATCAGGTTTCTTAATTTTTGATTTTGGATTGATTGATCATTTTTTTTAACATAATTCGGGTTTTTTTTAACGGTGTTTGTGCAGTACCAGTATGCGCCTCAGCATCTGGTGAGGTTATTGCAGATAATTGTGGATAATAATTGTGATATGGCTGTTCGGCAAGTTGCTAGCATTCATTTTAAGAACTTCGTTGGTAAAAATTGGGCGCCTCATGACCCTGGTAATTTTTTTGTTGGTTTTAATCATTTGTTTATACTGAAAGATAGATATTTGTGTGATATAGTGTGCTAAAGATCATAATTGTTATGTAGATGAGCAATCGAAGATATTGCAAAGTGATAAAGACATGGTGAGGGATCATATCCTTGTGTTTGTTGTTCAAGTTCCTCCTTTATTGAGGTACGTTTTTCTTTCTTTTTTTTTATTACTGTTTGATTGGTTTTCTTTTATATTTGAATTTGGTTGACTTTTGAAGTTTGACTTGATCTAATATTAATATGAACTGGAATGGTGTTCAGAGTGCAGTTGGGTGAGTGCCTCAAGACAATTATCCATGCTGATTACCCGGAGCAGTGGCCGCGCCTACTTGATTGGATCAAGCATAATTTACAAGATCAGCAAGTTTATGGAGCTTTATTTGTGTTGCGGATTCTTTCTAGAAAATATGAGTATGGATGACGCTTATAATTGTTACTTTCTTTTGTTTGCTATGTAATATAATTATTTTCTTGACTGAAGATTGGAAAGGCTATGATCTTTTTTGGTGTGATTTGATGACTTAGTTTTGGACATTGTGCCTGCTGCTGACTGTGTATACATACTAGAGTGGTGGTTTGCTTTGTGCTATGTGATATTATGATGGAAAGGGAACTTTTCTTTCCTAATGAATGCCACAAATGAAAGAGTGCAAGTACTGAGTACTCTATCTCTGAGTCTTCTCTTTAGATTGGTTGAGGCATTTTCTTCTTATTCTAAAAATTTTGAGTCATAGTGAGTGTGATTGACTATTCCTTCATTAGATTTATTATATGTTTCATCTAGTCATGTAAGCATAAAAAAATGGTTCTCTTTCTGTTCATTGAATGAGTTGGTTGCTAAGGCATCACTTGATCTGCATTTATCTCATCATTAGAAAAGAGCTAAACTATTTTTGTTTTATAAGTTATGAAATATATATTTTTCTTCTATGTCTTAGGTTCAAGTCAGATGAGGAAAGGACACCTGTTTACCGCATTGTGGATGAGACATTTCCGCATCTTCTTAGCATTTTTAACAGGCTAGTCCAGATTGCAAATCCATCACTGGAAGTAGCAGATTTGATCAAGCTTATTTGTAAAATATTCTGGTCATCTATATATGTAAGTTTGATGTGCTGTGTGGTGATGAATTCAAATAGTGTACTTTTTATGCTACACAAATAATGTGCTGCCTTTTGGTGTCATATTTCATGGTTGTCTGTATTGCATTTTGCTCAATTTTAGGTGTTTTTCGAGTCCACTGTAAATTTGTATTCTTTTTTTTTTCTTTTATACAAGCGTTAAAGATTATGGTTTTCAATGGAGCATGTTCTCCATAAGGGTTAAGGTTGTCACTGTTAGGCACACTGCGAATATTTTTTCGTTCAACATAGGCTTTAACATCTCAATACACACACACACACACACACACACATATATGTTTTTAAGAAACTCTGCTGTAGATTAGATGAATTTTTCATTCTGTAATGAACTCTGGCCTGTCAAAGAAAGGGGGATGGATGACGTACTAATTTTCCACATGAAACTTCAAAATTTTTTCAGTGAATTATTTTGATGTCACTATTATTATTAGTATGAACTGGTATATTATTTTGTTTAAATTCACACGTCCCTTTTTTTTTTCATGTACTTTCAGTTGGAGATTCCAAAGCAGCTATTTGATCCTAATGTCTTCAATGCCTGGATGGTTCTTTTCTTAAATGTGTTGGAGAGGCCTGTTCCTGTTGAAGGGCAGCCTGTAGATCCTGAACTCAGGAAGTCCTGGGGGTGGTGGAAGGTGAAGAAATGGACAGTTCACATTTTGAACAGGCTATACACTCGGTAGGTGTTTAAACTTAACTAATTGTGGAATTATGGGATGTCTGCAGTGTGTTTTTGACTTCTGGCCATTTAAACACATAACAGGTTCGGGGACTTGAAACTTCAAAACCAAGAAAACAGAGCTTTTGCCCAAATGTTTCAGAAAAATTATGCAGGGAAGATTCTGGAGTGCCACTTGAATTTGTTGAATGTGATACGCCTTGGTGGTTATTTACCTGACAGAGTTACCAACCTAATACTTCAATATTTGAGCAACAGGTACATGCAATTTGGTAATATGCTATTATGTCCTCTTCTATATTTCTTATATTTTATCTATATAAGTCTTCCCATCTCATGCTATATGGCCATTTTTTTTTTTTTGAATAAATTTCTCTGCATCGAAGGACTTCTTATTCAGTGTGTGTGGATGAGACATTATGACATTTTCATCTGCACTGCTGCTGCAAAATGTTCATATTTGATGGGTTCTTATGTAATGCTAGTTTTGATTTACATGCAGTATCTCAAAGAATAGCATGTATACTCTCTTGCAACCACGACTTGATGTTCTTCTGTTTGAGATAGTTTTCCCTCTCATGTGCTTCAATGATAATGATCAAAAGCTTTGGGATGAAGATCCTCATGAATATGTGAGGAAAGGTTATGGTGAGTATGAGAGTATGAGAGTATTGGTAGACATAATTTACAAGACTAATCTTTTCACTACTTGTTTAATGCAGATATCATTGAGGATTTGTATAGTCCAAGGACCGCTTCAATGGATTTTGTCAGTGAATTGGTTAGAAAACGTGGCAAAGAGAATCTTCAAAAGTTTATTCAATTCATTGTAGAAATTTTTAAGAGGTATTTGTCCTATTTGAAATAGTAAGCCTAATGTAAGCTGGTGCTTAATGGTAGTGTTTACATGTTCCCTTTACACAGGTATGATGAAGCACCAGTTGAATATAAACCCTATCGACAAAAGGATGGCGCCTTGCTTGCTATAGGAGCACTTTGCGATAAGCTGAAACAAACTGAACCCTACAAATCTGAACTGGAGCGTATGTTAGTACAACATGTTTTCCCTGAGTTTAGCAGCCCTGTTGGTCATCTTAGAGCGAAGGTGTGTTGCCTTTCTATCTTCTGTTTTATTTTTGACACTTTTTTGCATTAATTTATTTGATAATTATACCTGCATTTTGCTTTGTTACTTTGATGTTATTTGGATTCTTAAAGGATGAATTTCAAGTTGTTCCCTTGAGTAGGTACTTATTTATCTCGTTCTTGTGCATACTAGGCTGCATGGGTTGCGGGACAATATGCCCATGTTAACTTCTCTGACCAGAACAATTTTCGAAAGGCCTTGCATAGTGTTGTTTCTGGGTTGCGTGATCCAGAGCTTCCTGTTCGTGTTGATTCAGTTTTTGCATTGCGAAGCTTTGTTGAAGCTTGTAAAGGTATGTAGAGGTTATGCACTTTCTGAATTTGTTTCTCTATGTTGTTTTTCTCAGTAAATGGTCTTACTGATGCTGCAGATTTAAATGAAATTCGCCCTATTCTTCCTCAACTTCTCGATGGTACATTGCATTTGTTTTCCTTTCTGCTTTATTTTAGCTGTACTGAATTAAGATCGACGAGTTACATTTAGTTCAAATTTAACTGCAATGTGACTCATTTTCCTTATTCTTCTTCTTCCTTTTCCTTTAGAGTTCTTTAAACTAATGAATGAGGTGGAGAATGAGGACCTGGTGTTCACACTGGAAACTATAGTTGATAAATTTGGGGAGGAGATGGCACCCTATGCTTTAGGTTTATGCCAGAATTTGGTAATACCTGTTTAATTTTAATTTTATTTATTATTTATTATTATTATTTTTTTGCTAGAACATTTTCTACTGGGTTCTGCTCTGCCCAAGGCTTATATTATATCCTTTCTTTCAGGCAGCTGCATTTTGGAGGTGTATGAACACTGCTGAAGCTGATGATGAAGCTGACGACCCTGGTGCTCTGGCAGCAGTTGGTTGTTTACGTGCTATAAGCACAATTCTTGAATCAGTTAGTAGGCTTCCCCACCTGTTTGTGCAGATTGAGCCAACTTTACTTCCTATAATGCGTAGAATGTTGACAACTGATGGTCAAGGTAGGCATGTATTAAATGAAGCATAATCCTTACCTTTTATGCCTTCTCTCTGTTTGGGTGCATTTGCCTTCATTGAGATGATTAGAACCAGAAGAAATTCTGTAATTGAACATCATAAAATTTTTCTGGATTTCATGGTTGTGCTGGGATGTGGTTCTCGGTTTGTGTATAATTGGTACTGTTGTTAAGGACCTGGCAGTATTTCCCTTTCTTATCAGTGATGGTTAGATTTTTTATGGCAAACTCCTTGCACTGTGGATTCTCCTTACCAAACTTCTTATATTTTGAAGCAATTTCGTTATTTTGCAAGAGGATTGTAATGTTTCTCTTTAGATACGGCTTGGATTTCAATTATTTAATGAAGCCTCAAATTTCTTGCATAAAGTTTGCTGTCTTGTGTCTATTTGAAACTTCAAACTTCAATCATTCAGATTGCCATGTTAATGTATTCATATTTTTTGTGGCAATCTTTTTTTGCAGAGGTGTTTGAGGAAGTTCTGGAAATTGTTTCATACATGACCTTTTTCTCTCCAACAATATCCCTGGAAATGTGGACTCTTTGGCCTTTGATGATGGAAGCATTAGCAGATTGGGCAATTGATTTCTTTCCAAGTAAGTATTCTGCTCATTTCTGCAACATTCTGAACTTGATGTTATGGGGAATTAATTTTCCTGCACCTTTTCCTCCCTTTGATGAAAAAGAGAATGTGAGATTTTATTTTGCAATCACTTTTGAGTGCTAGGAGAATGTGAGATTTTATTTTGCAATCACTTTTGAGTGCTAGTGTCTTCTTCTTGACTGCTTCTTTTGAAGAACCCTGTCTCTGTTGCTTCTCATGATGTTCAATTGATGCAGATATTCTGGTTCCCTTGGACAACTACATATCAAGGGGAACGGCTCATTTCCTAACATGCAAGGATCCGGATTACCAACAAAGCCTTTGGAAGATGATTTCAACTGTGAGTCCTATATGAGTTATTATGAATTATCTTTGCTGCGATCTTTTGATTGACATATGTAAAAAGAAAATGTTGCCCTGATTGGTATGGTTGGTATTTATGAGTTTTCTTTTGTTCATACTTCTCTAATCTTCATGCAGATCATGGCAGATAGAAATTTAGAGGACAATGACATTGAGCCAGCACCAAAATTGATTGAAGTGGTTTTCCAGAATTGTAGAGGTCAGGTGGATCACTGGCTCGAGCCATATCTCAGAGTCACTGTTGAGAGGTTAAATAGAGCAGAGAAATCATACTTAAAATGTCTTCTCATTCAAGTGGTAAGGATTGTGAATTGACCATCATATTACCTTTTAATAGATTAATTTCTTTAAAAAAAATATCCTCGACTCTTTAAACTTTGTTTTTCTTGAGTTGATGGTCATCTATCGCTGACATTGTACTCCATCAGATGATGAGTTTAACTTGAATTTGGTATAGCTGTTACAATGTGATGGCAGTTAAATTAAAGACACTGTAGAATTATTTTAGTGGTTCACTTTCATATGCTAACTGCACCAGTCTGTTAGCTTGGCTGTACAAATAAAATTGTTGCATGATCTTTCTTCTATTGTATTTAAGTAGATTGATAGTGTATAAAATACTTATTAGTGCTTTTAGTAACTTAAAAAAATGTTATTAGTGAGGGTCTTGTTTGTATTAGTGTGACTTTCTGAATATGTCATTTATCTGTATTTGGCAGATTGCAGATGCCCTTTACTACAATCCAGCTTTGACACTAAGCATACTGCAAAAGCTTGGTGTTGCTACTGAGATATTTAACCTCTGGTTCCAGATGTTGCAACAAGTTAAGAAGAGTGGCTTGCGGGCCAATTTTAAAAGGTAATCTGCTGTGCTTTGATTCTGCCATATGGTGAAGTATTGGTATTAATTAAATTTGAAGCAGTTTTTATGCTGTTTTCCTCTTCTATTGGTAACTGTTTTCCTCTTCTATTGGTCTGTATTTGTCATAAATAATGTTGTTTACAGGGAGCATGACAAGAAAGTTTGTTGCTTGGGGTTGACGTCACTACTTGCACTTCCTGCTAATCAATTGCCAGGAGAAGCTTTGGATCGTGTTTTCAAAACCACTCTTGATCTCCTAGTTGCTTACAAAGATCAAGTTGCAGGTCTCTGTCTTGCTCTTCAGTCATGGCCATTATATTCCCTTTGATTTATTCTAAGTTTATTGCAATATTAACACTCTTATTGGTATTTTGTACATTCACAGAAGCTGCAAAGGAAGAAGAAGCTGAAGATGATGATGATATGGATGGTTTCCAAACTGATGATGAAGATGATGTTGATGGGTCTGACAAAGACATGGGAGTTGATGCTGAGGATGGGGATGAAGCTGACAGCATTAAATTTCAAAAGCTGGCTGCGCAGGTTTGTACAGTTGTACTAAACATTTGTTTAAGTAAATGCTTTTTTTTTTTTAAAATTATCACATAATGGGACATCTCAGGCAAAGGCTTTCCGCCCACACGATGAGGATGATGACGACTCTGATGATGACTACAGTGATGATGAGGAGCTGCAATCACCAATTGATGAGGTGGACCCTTTCATTTTCTTTGTGGATACTGTCAATGGTGAGCGAGCTTTTCTTCCTTCTGCATATTTGACTTTACATGCAATTTTTGGGCCTTGTCCGACTTACTTTTGTCTCCCTTTTGTTTTGTTGCTTTGAATTAAGTCATGCAAGCATCAGATCCATCAAGGTTCCAGAATCTTATGCAGTCTCTTGACTTCCATCACCGTGCGCTTGCAAACGGTGTTGCTCAGCATGCTGAACTGAGAAGAGTAGAGATTGAAAAGGAAAGAATCGAGAAGGCATCAGCTACTGTTGCTTCGTAACTTAGAATTTTGGATACGATGTGGCTCAAGTTTGCATTGCTTTCACGTTCATTGCCTATTTCATTCATTTAGGAATGTTTTAGAGGGAATGAGAGTCAATATCAGTTTCTTTTGGCTGGTCCAAGGGTCATGGGGGTCAGTAGGGCCTAGAGTATTGCTTCAAGATATTTGGTGCATTGATTCATGCATATGCCTGAGTTCCCATTTGCTTAGAAGATATTTGAGATTAGGGAACTTTGAGCTGTGACTCTGCCTTGGTTATGGGGGTATTGATCATTTGCCGAGTCTGGCCAATTCTACGTCAGAAGAGGCCTATCTCATCAAGTTTGTGTTGTCATTTTATTTCTTTTTTTTTTCCTTGAAAAAATATATATAATTTTTGGGGTCCTCTCTTATAGCTCTTTGCAGTCACCTTCTGCATAAATTGCCTATGATCCTTTGAAGAACTTTTATATTTGGTGTTTGAAAGCAAGGAGGGGTCAGGCGAACAGTCTAAGGTTTGGTCACGTTACATGGATAGGAATCATCTGGGTTGATGATGGTTGTAATGATAATTTTTGGTAAAGTGTAGCAAATATTCTTTTTTCTTTTTGCTAAATTTTGTAACCGAGTATAGTCTCTACGAAGAGTTCTGGAGTTTTGGGTTTACTGCAAGGGCTTCCAAGGGTAGCTCGCAGGCGCTGCTGATTGTAAAACATTGAATATTCTTTTATATAATGCGGTTGAATGAAGAGGAAGGAATTGGTTTGTGTATACCTCTTTTTTGTATCTCATCAGGGACCGCTTGCACTGTCTTCTAAAGTTGGCCTCTCGTGAGCACAGCCTTTACAAGTTGGCAGAGTGAGAGGGCATCATCACACGTTCCTATTCCATTGCTTCGCCGAGAATCTTGCTCGAATTTCATGATTTGCCAGAAAGATATTGCCATATCTTGCATATTATTTTAGCGTTTATCATCTAAATTGTTATTGGTCTCTTCCTGCAAGAAATTGTCTGGTGGATATTTAACAAAACTGTCTTTAGTTACAGGTGTTCTAAATTGTTTTTTTAATAAACAATAATAATAGCAAGACTTTTTTTGTATGTCAAATTTTAGTTGTATGCTAACAGAACGTCTACAGAGGATTAAAAATCAGAAAAAAGAATAAATAATTTTTTACTTTTATCTTTGAAAATTTTAAGAGAAAAAGAAAAAAGCTAAGGGTAAAATAATAATAGAAGAAAAAATAGTAAAAGTTATGCGAAAATTTGAAGAGAAATAGGATAGTAAAAATTAAGGATAAGATAGTAATATAATAAATGATGTTTGTTCAAAAAAAAAAAATATGATAAATGATGGATAAGATAGTAATATAATAAAGGATAATAAGAATGAAGAGAAAGAGTAACGTTTTAAAGATATTTTAAAGAGCAAATTACATTTACCTCCCTGAGGTATGACCTAATTCGAACTTACCTCCCTCTTGTTTGAGAATCAATCGTTTACCTCCTCAATTATGATTCTGTTAACAATTAAGGAGTTATGTTAGGGTTTTGTGGAAAATTAAGGTTAGTCTTCAAAAATTGGTTGACCAAAGCTAAGATTTTTTTTAAAATACCAAAATTAACCCTCATCACATTTTAAAATATAAAGTTTCGGAGTCCTTGAACTAAAGAATTTCCATGTATAACCATAAAAACTAGACAAACAGCTCACAACACTCTCTAGTTGAGATGCCACGCCACTTTTTGCATAGTGGAATGGTCCAAGCTTAAAACTCGGATTAAATAACTGCATAATTCAAGCCTGCTCTCACTGGAAAATGGATTAAAATGAGAAACAAACCACTTGCTTCATCAAGCTCAATTTGTGGCATCACGACTGTAGTACTGATCCAATTTCTTTGTTGGAATTCGGTGCAGAAGCTCACAAGGGAATATACGAAGTAGCATCCATGCCAGGTCAAGTGATTGAAAGATGTTGCAGGTTTCATAGGCCCCTTGTGTCACAAATTTTCTCTCAAATTTATCCAGAAATTCCAGATAAAGCTGGTGGCCAAAAAAAGGAAAAACCAAATGCTTTAGCATTTTACTGATAATCAATTACATTGGATAAAGTATCTAGCAAATTATAATCAATAAAAAGATGGGTAGCATTCATGTAAGCAAGCAGAGTAGAGAGAGAAAGAGCGGACCATATCCTCAGAAGAAAGTGTTTCCTCTCCAACCACAGCTTTCATAGCCTGGACATCTTTTCCAATAGCATAATTTGCATAATTTCCTAGGCTTAAAACTCCAACAAGAAAAAACCTTATTGGACACATCAGCATGGTCTTAACGAGTCATTCCCTCACCAATAGCACTCTGCAATATATGGAAAACAACACCTCCTAATAATGAGTTCCTTAAGTTGTGCATCTACCAGCAAGGAGTCACCTGGAATAAAGGAATGGCATGTCTTACCTTCATTAATCGAGAGAGTGATGGAGTGGTGCCTCTGCTCTTGAATTCTCTGCCATTGCTGGTGTTGCAGCTATTGCTGGCTACTACTTCATCTAAGAATTCTCTCGGATGAAGAACAAGAAGACGACAGCGACGTCATCATCATCACTTTTTTTTATCAGAAACACAGCAACAACAAAACAGAAAACTACACAGCCATCATCCTACAATAGCTAACCCCTACCTTATTATGATTTAACCAAGCAACCAACTCTCGAGGCGATGCAACTAGTCTGTGGCACCCGAAATCAAAACCCATTGCATGCTTCACTAAAAAATCAGCAGCCCAATTGGCTTCACAAACCACATGTCGAAGCTTAACCTCCCAGTCCCTGTTCATCAATTCCTCATCATGTTTTTAATTGAAGATGGCCCAGGGCATTCAGAACCTCATCTCTGCCTGAACTCTGCAAGTTTATGCAGTTATTGATGTTATAATGGCTTGGATTGCTCAAATCTTCATCAAACTTTATATTCTCATTGTTGGGTTCTTCACATCTGGTGCATGCTCCACTACTATGGAGTATGCTATGTGGAAGACTAGCACTACTGCTATGGATCTAAAACCCGATGAGATACGTTTGCTTCCTGGATTACTCAAGCATATGGCTCTTACAGACTCCGACCTTAAAACAAGGTAGTGGCGATGAGGAGCGCGAGGCAGCAGTGGCTGACGGAGGAAAGGCGGATTCAATAATTTGGGGATTCTTGTTTTTGGGCAATTTAGTCTTTTAACATGCCACTTAACAGAAAAATAACGAAACCCTAATAGAACTCCTTGTTTGTTAATTAAATTATAACTTAGGGAGGTAAATGATTGATTCTCAAACAAGAGGGAGGTAAGTTCGAATTAGGTCAAACCTCGAGGAGGTAGATGTAATTTACCCAATTTTAAATGTGAATGGAGGAATAACACTTCTTTGTTATAATTTTTTAACAAGGTGAGGTTTGAAATGATAATTTATCCCTTATTATTATTAAAAAATTCTAAAAAAAAAAACCCTTATATCCCATACAATTATTATTTTCTATTATTCATTATCCTTCTATCCAAACTAGCTATAAAAGAAATTCGCAATACGTGCTCAATCATTATAAAATATATTACAATAAAAAATGAAAATGTGGAAAATTACTATCTGAAAACACCAAGAAGTTAATGTTTATGATTGCTACATAAGAACATAATGGTTTGGTACTTGGTCTTTTTTTTTTAAATTTATTTATATATATATATTTTTAAAATTTTTAGAAACCCTCCTTTATCAGCTGCTAAACATAGATAACTCTTCATTGTAAAATTAAGATAATGAATAATTAAGTGAAAATTGGTTTTATCAATTTGAAACATTTTAGCTCAAAATAAAAGATCATCATCAACTAAATTAAGGTAAATTCATAGAAAGAATACAATTAAATTGACTCAATTGGCTTCATCAATTTAAAAACATTTTAGCTCAAGATAAAAAAATTATTATCATTAACTACATAGAAGTGAATAATAATAAGTACATACAAAATATAATCAACGTAAAGAAAAGGGTCTAAATGCGTAAAGGGTGTTGAGAAGAGCACCCAATAAACCAATTGCATAAATGTACTCCAATTGTACGAAATAAGGACGAATTCAGAAATGTATATGATATTTACATTAGCTAATGTGAATATATAGCTGATGTAAAGGGTGTTGAAACGTACATGAAATAATGAGAAGGACTTTGGATAGCATTAGGGGTGTGCATCGGTCGGTTCGGTTTAGTTCGGTCCATAATAGTTGAAAACCGATCGGTTAGTGGAGAGGTGGGATAGTGGACCGGACCAAGCCGAAGAAACTATTGAAACCGTCTGTTTGGTTAACCGAATAAATCGGTTTCGGTTATCGGTTGGGCTTATAACTTGGGCCTGACACAATTTGTAACCCAAATCCTATTAACTGAATAAAATACTAACTATTTTGCATAATTTAAATTACACAAGTCCAAAGTATTTGGACCAAATGTTTAAGGACTAAAAATACATACTAATAATACATGTTTGCTGCCTAATAATTACATAGACATATTAACAAATTTAACATATTGACAACTGTTAATTACAAAAACTATATAATTACATATGATGAAATGTAATAACAAAAAGAAATATTTCATTCTAAGAAATTTTGCTCAATTCTGTTGTGTTTGTGGTGTGTTAATGAACCCAGAAGCAGCATAAAAAATCAGGCATACCAGGTCCTGCATAAATTCTCAACAAAAAACAAAAAATTCTCCTGCAAAAAGCATAAAACCGTGAAACTAGCAAATTATGCAAAAAAAAAAAAGCATGGATAAGTAACTTAGCTAAGGCTCAGGATATTGTTTTCAAATCATATTAAGGAACATGGCCACATTTAGATGGTTGCAATGAAATGCCACCCAAAAAAAAATGTAGCACATGAACTAAAAATGAATCTGAAAATAGGTGGAAGCTTTCATCACAACCCAGCTAAGTTAAATGCACAAATAAGATAAATAAAAGAAGAAATAAGTTATGCAGAATGCAATAGACAGAAGACGAGTAGAGCTTGCAACAGGAGTCAGGACAACCATATAAGCAGGGGCATCATAAGTCATAACTACAAACAAACGCTGCAAATTTATCAACTGGAAATAACAGAAGCAATTAACAGATGGATATATTCCAGCAAGTTATGCAAGTATCTCCACAAAGAATATTTATAAAAGCAGGATATATAAAGAAGTAGCTCAAGAGCTCAACAATATATAACTGAACCTAGATGTATGCAAGTGCAACAAACAAAGCAGAATCAGTTTAATATGCAAAGCACATAAGCACAAAAGCCACAAAATGATCAAGTATTAAAGCAGGCATCAAATCAGTCTCAAAATATTATTAGTAATGTCATTGAAAGAATGCAGCAGCATTTCTGGTTGCATTTCAATATGCCCCCCAAGAGTATGCCTTGCAAACACTCATCCTTGACTTAGATTCTGTGG
>CATIWK010348978.1:0-12491 GCA_949634005.1 Mallotus japonicus
AAAAAAAAAATTAAGAGACCAAGTAGATGGTTTTAATAATATCAAATATACCAAATAGAAACCATAAATATTCATTAAAAATATACCAAATAGAAACCATAAATATACCAAAAAAAAAAACCTTTATGTATGTATTTTTTGATGCAGTAGCCTCTGCGAGAATATGGTAACAGATTTACAATGAATCACATTGACAGACAACGGTAATTTTTTGCTTCCACCCTTATAAAGTTTTCACTCAAAACTCTAGTGCGGAATGAGATCACACAATAGAATACCAACAAAATCACAGATTCAGAAGTTTTGAATTTATGAAGCATTTAGCTTCCACCCAGAATTTAAGCATTGACTGAAACAAATAAACAAATAAAGCATTATCAACCGTTTCTCTTAAAAAAAATTTCCTTTCAACGAAATAATTAAACTTGTGCAAAAAAAATGAGAAACAGGTACTTTTTTTAATAAATCTTCAAACAAAATATACCAGATATACAAAATCATTCGAAGAAAAATACAACATTTTAAAACCAGATGGTCCAGATCTACAAATCATTAATGAAACTTTTTTTAAAAATCAAATAAAATAAAAAAAATTATACACACAAAAAATATAATTTTTTGTATATCATATCCACAAAAAATTCATATAATATCAAGAATCGACATGAATATCAAAAAAAAAAAAAATTAAAGCCTTTACCAGATGGTCCACATCTACAGATCATTAATGAAAAAAACAACATTTAAAATCAGATTTACAAATACTTCTAAAATAATAAATTTTTAAACAATATGTACATGCATGCGATGCAAGGTATCCACCAAAATCCAAATAAAAGTCGACAGAAAACTTTTATTAAAAATCAAATAAAATAAAAAAAATTATACACACAAAAAAATATAATTTTTTGTATATCATATCCCCAAAAAATTCATATAATATCAAGAATGGACATGAATATAACAAAAAATTAAAGCCTTTACCAGATGGTCCAGATCTACAGATCCCATCACATGAATCATTGAAATGAACCGTTCAGAATGAGATCTCAGGGTAATCAACACTAAGGCCCTACGAGTTCATGCACAAAAAAACAAGAACACCACAGAATAATCGATGAAATGAGACCATCGATTACATATGTCACGCTACTGTCTGTAGAGTCACTGTAATCTAACAATATAGAACAAGAAAAGGTTGAACTCGAACCCAGATCAAGTGTTAATGGAAGAATATAAGAAGAAACAGGGGGCCAAATCAATTTTCTAAGGTTCTAGAAGATGAATAGAACAAGAAAAGTCGAGAGAGAAGAAGAGTTAGGAGGAGGCGGCAGAGAGAAATGAAAATAGGGTTAGAGTTTTTAAGTTTAAGTCTTTAAGATGTATATATACTAGGTCGGTACAGACCTTAAACCGAACCGATAACTGAAAACCGGATTTCTTGGGACATCTCTATCGAACCGAGCCGATTTCTCTCTCAACAACTGAGCCGACGTACAAACCGGTTCGGTTCGGTAATTTCGGATCGGTTGGTTCCTTCACACTCCTACCTGCTATAGACGATATTATTGGAGGTGAAATGACCGTTTGTATCTATACAAACAATTTCACTGTAGCAAGAGCCGCTAATTTAACCTTTATTATTTTAGAGGCTAAATTGGGCCAAAAAGGTGCAACTCATCAAAAAAAATTCAGGGAGATTAACCTTTATTCCAAGCTCCTAAATTTTTCATGGATTTTTTATTATGAATAAAATCTTTTAATTATTAAAAAAACTGAAATCTCATTTCATTTGTCAGTCAACAAAGATATGCACTTAGAAAAAATAAAAACAGAAAATTACTTTCGCCTGCTGAGGTTTATCATCACACTTTTTTTTGTCTTATTTGAAAATCGAATATTTACATTCATTCATCAACATTTTAATCATTTAGATTAATTTTTTGGTGAACCTCTTATATAAAAAAAAATATTTAACCCCCTCTATTTATAAAGATAAAATAGTTTCATCCTTTTGTTTGGATCTATAAAACAATTTAGTTCCTCAATTTTTCAATTATTTTAAATTTATTATTTTAATATTGATTAAACTTTTAATACATATATATATATATATATATATATATATATATATACCTTTTAAATAAAAATAAAATTATAAATTTCCATCGATTTTATTTTATATTCACATTTTTTAGTTAATTTAATTAAAATCCCTTTTATACAACTTTAAAAAAATACAGTTGCTGCAATCAAACATTTAAAAAATGAATAAGTTGATTTTTAAAGTGAAATTAACCAAAATAAGGAGCTAATTAAAATTAAAATTTAATTTTTAATTATAAGGTGTTGATAAAAATAAATATAAGTGTTGGAAAAAATAATCATTTTTAAAACTTTAAAGTTAAAATAATTTTTTTAAAAAATAAAATGTTTAGTTTTATTAAAATAGAGAGTTTAAAGTGTTATTTTTATAAAATAGAGGGGGTAAAATGTTTTTTGATATAAGAGACTTGTCGAAAATTTGATCATAAAGACTAAAATGTTGATGAAATGGAAACTAAAGGGGTAAGGATTCAATTTTCAAATAAGACGATAAAGAGTGTGAATTATGGCAAAATTTGCCCAAATTAAAAAGATTGGAGGAAAATTTTAGTCTTTATTTTTCCACCTATATGTATAAAAAGGATAAAAAGACCACGACTTTGCAAAATTCTAGGCCATGGGGTAAGGTTTAGAATTTAAGGATGTGATTGTGATTTTACAAAGACCACGACTTGTGCAAAATTCTACTTTCAAATTTCTACCCCAAAAGACAAGTCGTTGTTGACTTATGATGTTGCTATAAGGAAGTGGTTGATTTTCAAATTTCTTCACCAAAATCAATTTGTTAGAATTGAAACTTCTCCAAAATACATGAATATTAATATTATGCATGGCAACTATAGAGGGAAAGAAAGAAAAAAAAATTTAAAGGAAAATGGAGAAAATAAAAACTATAGATTTTGTTATATTTGGTAACTTAAAATTAATTAATAATGGAAAAGAATGAAAAATGTTTAAAAAGGAAATAAAACTTTAAATTATAATGTGTTTGGAGAATAATTCTCCTCCAATTCTCTTCCTCTCTATTAAATTTTAATAGCCAAATAAAATTTAATTCCCCTCCTTTTTCCTTTCCTTTCCTTTATATTCTCTTCAATCCATGCATAGTGTAAAGCTAATGTATTTTACACTTGCATTTGCTGGTAAATATATGCGTAAAAAATGCATGCCAAAATGATTATTTACTATTCATAGTGAATCTTTTCCTAACGGCAGATTAACCTTTTTGAATTTGTATTGTATTCTCACTTATACATATCAATCAAGAGATACGAAATGCATTCAAAGTGGGGAATTTCAAGTTTTAAATTTTCAACTATGTTATTCTTCTACTGTTCATGTTCATGGTTATGTTTTATGATGTCAAAACTAACATAAATTATTCCTCCCATGGAATGAAAGATTTCTGATGACAAGAAACCATAAAACAACAACAAACTACAGCAGGTACTGAACTGACAATCTTGGACATATTTTTGCCTACTTAATTCCTATACACACACATAGACTGCATTATTATTATTATTATTTTACATAGAACGGAGAAGACAATATGGTCCAAAAAGAAGTTTGAAGTTAAAACTAACAAGAGTAATGAATGGCAGCTAGCTAGCTATCTAACCATGTGATTCCTGCAATAACTTTAGTCTACTGAATTCCATTATGAAATTAATCAGCATTGTTTTAGGGAAAGTAGCCATTGATCTGATATATATATATATATATATATATATATATATATATATATATATATATAAGTACTTACAATCAAGTTGTGTCATTCCGTGAATGTTCCCTACACATAGATTCTAACTCCAAGAGGATTAGTTTTGGTCAAATGCATAGAGCTGCCATCAAGCATTCTTTCTCATTTGCACTCATTTGGCTTAAGCAACCATTGTTACTTATTTCTTCAGATACTGCTGCTGCTGCTGCTACTTCTGTTTCGCCTAGAACGAGAGTTGGATCCACAATCTCTGTAAGTCTTTCCCACGATCCATTCTTTATAAACTTGTGAAGATTTAATCTTTTTTTTGAACATTTTATCGGTTAGCCTTCTTCTTGAGAACAACTCTAACATGAGGATCCCGAAACTATAGACATCCCCCTCTTTTGATGCCACTCCCCCCATTTCGTACTCTGCATTAAACACAACTCAGCCATTAGAGATCATTTAATTGTATACAAATGGTGGTTGGACGATCACACTGTCCTTCAGAAACAACAGTGCAAACTTTTCTCTGTTGTTGGTAAATGACAAAGTGACTTTTTTTTTATTTAAAAGAAGGAAAAATTATAAATTTGGTGTCTGAACTTTTGTGGTTTTTCTATTTGAGTGTCTGAACTATTTTTTTTCCTATTTGAGTGTCTAAACTTTGAAAAAACATATCAATCAAGTGTATCTGGCCTATTTTAAGATGACTGTGTGCTTAGTCAGCTCAAACGGGATCCACTTTTTTCCAGCTCACATGCCATTTTTTTCAGCTCATCCCTATTTGAGTGTCTGAACTTTGAAAAAACATATCAATCAGATGTATCTTGCTTATTTTAAGCTGACTGTATGCTTAGTCAGCTCAAACGGGGTCCACTTTTTTACAGCTCACATGCCATTTTTTTTAGCTCATCCCCCGCTATTATCCACTTAAAAAAGGTAATGATAGTTGGAAAAAAATGGACTCCATTTGAGATGACTAAGCACACAGTCAGCTAAAAATAGGCCAGATACACCTGATTGATATGTTTTTTCAAAGTTCAGACACTCAAATAGAAAAAAATAGTTCAGACACTCAAATAGAAAAACCACAAAAGTTCAGACACCAAATTTGTAATTTTCCTTAAAAGAATTCAATTGAAATGCTTTTTTGCAAATTATTCTAAACAGGAAAAAGATATAGTTGTTACCTGGAGGAGCATAGCCAATAGTCCCCTTCATTCAATTGAACTTGTCTGACTCAGAGATACATCATTGGCAGCCAACAAGAGCCTAGACAAACCAAAATCACTTGCGTGCTCCCCCATGTCATCAAGAAGAATGTTACTCGGCTTCAAGTCGCAATGAATGCAGGACTTTCTCAAAGGTCATGAACATAATGCATTGCAGATGCCACATCAATTGCAATGTTCAACCTTTGAAGGAAATTCAAGCTTTCTGCTTCATTGTGGTCATTACCATTTCGTTTCGTTTCCTATTTTAACGATAATCAATATTATGCTAAAGTTTTCTAGCTAATAACACCTTCAAGATCCTTAGAGTTTATATTTTTGATGTCTTGTTATTATGAAAATCTAACAAGTGGCTTCAAAATATGCTACAAATTTTGCCCACTATACTACTGCTTCTGCTAATAGAAATAGATAGCTAAATGTGGACTTTCTACTATCAAGGCATCCAGCAAAGTCTGAATTTAAATATCCAATAACCTCTAGTTCATTGGATCTTTTATATGTGAGCATGTAATTCTTTGTTCCTTAAAGGTACCTCAATACTTTCTTTGCAACATTTCAATGATCAATTTCAGGATTACTTTGATACCTGCCTAACATTCCAACCACGAAATTGATGTTCGGCCTGGTACAGGTTTGCAAGTACACTAAACTTCTAACAACGGAAACAAATGGAATTGATTTCATTTCTTTTCGTTCCACATCATTTTTTTGGATATTGCATAAGACTATATTTGTCACATTTCTTTATGGGAACAACGTCAGGTGAACATTTATTCATATTAAATTTTTCAAGAACTTTTTCAATATAGGTTTTCTGAGACAATCCTAACTTTTCATGTGATCTATCATGGAAAATTTCTATTCCAATCACATAGGATGTCTCTCTCATATCTTTCATTTCAAAGTTCTTAACAATAAATTCTTTAGTCTCATGCAATATATACCTAAATCATTAGCAGCAAGAAAGATATCATTAACATACAGAACCAAGAATATAAACTTACTTCCACTGTTCTTTTGATATATACATCGATCAACGATATTTTCTTTAAAACCAAAAGATGTAATAATAGTATTAAACTTAATATACTATTGTCAGGAAGCTTGTTTAAGTCCATATATTTATTTTTTAAGTTTACACACCATTTGACATTCACATTCCATGGAATTTGTGCCATTCCATGAGTGTTCTCTACACATAGATCTGAACTCCAAGAAGATTGCTTTTGATCAAATGCAGCTCTTTAGCAACGTCTCCCATGCTCATTCTTTCTTTTGGCATTTCTGTTGAACATGCTATTCCAATTTTGAGAACTGCCATTAGACATTCTTTCTCATTTGCGCATGTTCGGCTCAAGCACGCAATCTTATTTATTACTTCAAATATTTCTGCTGCTGCTTCTGTTTCTCCTGGAAGAAAAGTTGGATCCATAATCTCATCAAGCCTTTCCGGCAATGCATTCTTCACAAACTCATGAAGATTTAATCCATTTTTGAACATTTTGTCGATTAGCCTTCTTCTTGAGAACAATTCTAATGAGGATCCCAAAACTATAAACATCCGCCTCCTTTGATACCATTCCACCCATTCCGTACTCTGCATAAAATACAATTTGGCCTGTTAGAGATCGTTTAATTGTTTACAAATGATGGTCGGACCATCATACTGTCGTGCAGAAACAACAATGCAAGCTTTTCTATGTTGTTGGCAAATGACAAAGTTACTTTTTTTTTATTTAAAAGAATTCAATAGAAATACATTTTTGCAAATTATTATAAACAGGAAAAAGGGATAGTTGTTACCTGGAGGAGCATAGCCAATGGTTCCCTTCATTCCAATTGAACTTGTCTGGCTCAGAGATTCATCATTGGCAGCCAACAAGAGCCTAGACAAACCAAAATCACTTACGTGCGCCACCATGCTATCATCTAGAAGAATGTTACTCGGCTTCAAGTCACAATGAATGATCGGACTTTCACAAAGGTCGTGAAGATAATGCATTGCGGATGCCACATCAATTGTAATGTTCAACCTTTGAAGGAAATTCAAGCTTTTCTACTTCATTGTGGTCATTATCATCATTAACAGGATGCAACCACTTCTCTAAGCTTCCCTTTTCCATGAACTTATAAATTAGAGCTTTGAATTCATCACGTTTATTATCCAAGCTAGAGCAGTATGTTAATAGCTTAACAAGATTCTGACGTCGAACATTCCTCAGCACCCTGCATTCTGCCACGAAACTCTTGCAAGCACCCTTTTCTTTAAGTTTGAGAACCTTAATAGCTACTGGTCTTTCTACTTGCTTGAGAAATCCTTTATAGACAACACCGGAGCCGCCAGATCCAATTAAACAATCGGATGAGAATCCATTTGTTGCCCGATGTAGATCCCAATATGATACCTTTTCTGGGAGGTCCTCCATTAAGGGTGAAGCATAAGAGATGTTCTTCTTTAATTTTCTTCTTTGAAGAGCAAAAAGGAAGACTAGGAGAAAAATAACAAATAGAATCACGCAGGTGATTATGACTGCTAGCTTTAAAGCATGGGTCTTTTGTTGTTTTGTCACTTTGGTGCGACATTTTGGCAGATGGATTTGCGGCACACCTCCACAAAGCTTATTGTTGCCAAGGAGCGACAGTGCACTTGCATTTGTGAAAACTCCTCTTATAGGAACCTGACCCTCAAGATCGTTGAAAGAGAGATTCAAATATAACAGAAATGGAATGTTTTACAAATCCTGAGGGATTTCTCCAGTTAAATTATTTCTTGAAAGATCCAACGTTTGGAGGCGTCTCAAAGAGGCAAAAGTTGGAGGGATGGATCCCTGTAAAGAATTTCCTTGCATATACAGATATTCTAAGATCAAGCAATCACCAAGCTGGCTAGGAATTTTCCTGGAAAGCACGTTTCCAGAAACATCGAGTGTGTTCAAATTTGTTAGCTTCCCTATCTCCATGGGCAAGCTACCTGTGAATGAGTTATGGGATAAGTTGAGAAAAATTAAGGTAGGAAGGCCCAAGAGCTCGTGTGGTATACTTCCATTAAAATGATTATCAGATATGTCAAACGATTGAAAACTCTTGCAGTTGGAAATGCTAGTAGGGATGCTTCCTTCCAACTTGTTATGTGGCGCTTGAGAAGATAAAGCCGGGTAAGATTACCTATGTTGGTTGGAATCTGACCTGACAAACTATTTCCATCCAGATACAACTCTTGCAATTCTTGAAACTTTTCGAAAGAGGGAATGGTACCTGTGAGAAGGTTGTTACGTAAGGATAATCTAGTCAAGTTGCTGAGATTCTCTAACTCTGTAGGAATAGTTCCAGATATTTGATTGTTCCCAAGATATAGTCGGTTGAGTTGAGCAGACAAATTGCCTATGGAAACTGGTAAAACGCCACCAAAATTGTTATAACCCAAATCCAGAAGTGCCAGGTTGGTAAAGTTTTTGAAAGGCGTGAAGAAAAGCCAGTCTTTTGTCCCGTTACGTCTTAAGTTGTTGTTGCTAAGGTCCAACCACCAGATGCTCTGTAGATAACCTAGAGTGCTCGGAACTTGACCCGTGAAATGATTGGAACTAACATCAAGCACGTACAGTTGAGAAGCATTGTACAATGATTCAGGAATTGGCCCTGATAAATCATTTACAGCTATAACAAAAAATTGGAGATTCGGGAGAGCAACGCCTATATCATCCGGCAGACTCCCATGGAGTTGATTTTCTATACATGAAAAGATTTGGATAGATGAAATGTTCAAAAGAGATGGAGGGATAGTACCGTACAGGTGATTTTCTAAAACAGAGAAAAATTCTAGACTTGTTAGTTTGCTCAATTCATTCGGAATATTCCCCACTAAATTGTTGTCTCCCACTGAAAAGAAGACGAGCGATGTAAGGTTGCCAAGAGAAACTGGAATATCTCCCACAAGATTGTTGGCAGCTAGCCATAGCCTTTGGAGATTTGCTAGACCGCCGAGGTCCGCTGGGATTTTTCCAGTAAGATTATTAAAACGCAAAACGATTGACTTGAGTTTGGAGCAGTGGCTCAAGTTTGCAGGGATTTCACCCTCCAATAAGGTATTATTATTGAGAAGCAAATATTGCAGTCGAAATAAAATGCCAACTTGTGGTGGAATATGGCCGCTCAAACTGTTGTTTTGGAGGTCAAGGATTTTAAGGAAACTTAAGTTGCCAATGTGTGGTGATACGGATCCCATCAGCTCGTGCCCTGTTAACACCAAGGATGCAACTCTCTGATGGCGGCGAGCGCAAATGACTCCATACCAGTTGCAAAAAGGGACAGAATCATTCCATGAATGGAGCACTCCGTATGGATCACTGGATATCCCTTGTTTAAACTTTAGCAAAGCAAGTTGATCAATCTCAATCCCGGCTGAAGCATTGGCTAGCTGCAACCTCTGAAAGTTGAGTATTGCGAGGAAAAGAATGGCTACACCTAGTTGTGGACCTAAATTTGGATGATTGAACTTCATCTGGTGTACTGTTGGGTGGGCGGATGGCTTTTGAGAATATTTAGAGCAGAGTTGCAGTGCAACAGCCAAATAAATAGAAATAATTTAACGCTTTTTCCTTTAACAGAAATAAATGAAATTAAATTCTTAGTGCCTACATATTGCAAAGTTTAGTGGATATCTTTATGCCAATGCCAAAAGAAAAGAAAAGAAGATAGTTATTTAGTATGATGAAGACAACCACAAATCACTTGGGATGACCCAAGTGCAACTACAGACTATTTAACAACGTACTACCTAATTACTGAAACTTGTTGACTTCATATCTCCGCCAAAAGCTAACTGAAATGAAAGATTTGACAGCTTCATACAAGGCACTCACTCAACAACAAGAGCCTACAATTACAAAGGAACATGTTCCAGCACAACATCCTTGCTCGCTCCTAAGGGATACAATGCAAGAGATGTCTCAGTATATTCCAGGAATGATTCGATACTGAACCTTCTCACAGTACAACTTCCAGTACTTCCCATACCTGCAAACAGGACTGTGTTGTAAGTTTCATTTGGCACCACTTATGCGCTTATATAAACAATCCAGCAAACCCTTCTGTACAGATAATGTTGCAATCATATTAAATGGCCACTTAAAAGTAATGAAGTAATTGATCTTGCTCCCAAGTAGTCGAAAATCACAAAGGAATGTGCGCATGCTGATGCAGGAATGATGAAAACGCAAAATTTATTATGATGCTTTAACAGAACAAAAGTTATTTTCTTGATTCCTGTTGAAATTAGTACTTACTTGGATCGGCATCGATCATCATCCCTCTTAGCTCGATCAAAAAGGAGGATGGTAAGAAATATCACGTAGAAGTAGGGTAGAAACTGCAAAGGATAATAATAATATTAATAATAATATATGTATAAAATAAAAATTAAAAATAGAAAAGGAAGATTTCAGAAAAAAAATCTCATCACAGGTTATGCCTGGTGAAATTATTCATTAACTACAAATGCTTACATGATTAAAAAGAGCTGGCACAGTCCAGAAAAAAGCAGCTAGTATTTCAGGTACATAATGGAAATGACGAGATAAGCCCCACCTGCAAGACCATACCAAAGTCATCATTTCTGCAGCATGACTAACCAAGCTCAGAATTTGAATCTAGTGTTAAAAATGATCATTTCTTCTCCGCATGAGAGGAAACCATGCTTATGCATATTCATAAATACAACACAATGAAAATTCACAAAATTATTGTGCCTGTTCAGTTCATGAAATTGAGAACATCAAGTATTGCCTGGCTTCCCTAATTCCCACCTCATTCCTTTCCCTCCCCTTCTTCCCTCGGGGGGAGAGGGAAAAAAAAAAAAAAAGAGTAAAAATAACCCACAAGGTGGAATATTTACCATCCTGAGGTTAAAAGAAGGCTACTCTTTGTTTCCCCGGATGCTGTAGTATATGAAGCCACAATCTGTTAAAGAGTGCCACCACAGCATGTTGTCAACATTATAGATTATTCAAATAGATCAAGTATAGCAAGATAAATTCATGAGATCAATCACCTTTGATGGAGCCTTTCCCCATACCAAGCATTTGCCATTTGTTCTGCGAAATACTTGTCTTTGCCTGTCACAATCATAGTTGATATATATACACAGAATGCCAGCCACCAATATGTAGATTGCAAGCTGGAGAAATTGGGAAAAATAGGATGGGAAGGTCAGAATCAAGGATGTCTAAGGAATAACAGAATTTATGATGAATGCATTGCTTCAAGAATAAACAGAAAAAGTGCATGCTTATGTAACCAGATGTACTTTTCCAACATTTGGTGCTATTCCCCTTTTTCTGGAATATCTCACACCTGACTTTGACAACCAAAACTTAATTGCTATTTGAACAATCCAACCAACTTCATGCATTTACCACAATCTCCACACTAGGAAAAAGATATTAGATATCAATCTTTTCATGTCCAATACATTCAGGTCATCACCCATCAGATTCCCCATCAGTTCAATCCACGCAGTATATAATAAAAGTATCAGGAAGAGAAGACAATAACAGAACAATATGCATGGCTGGAAGCCAGATATATGAAAGGAGAACACCTCTACCTGAGTTCCAAGATTCACAGGATGATTGACTAGGTACATGCCAGGAGAAGTATAGACAGATGGAACCCATACCAAGCATCCCCAACAAATATAAAACCCCGCTGCCAAAGCCAGAACATAAATGAAAACCAGAAGGAAATTAAGCATCAGTGTGAAAAGACACTATAACAAGTGGAATAACATCATAAAAGAAAAATCAATAGTCCTTGAAAGACGCAAAATAAAAAACAATATAAAAAAAATTAAATACAAGGATCATGCTGTACTTACCCTCCTATGTAGTTAAGACAGAGAAATTGAAGTCAATTTCTTAATTGAGAAAATAAAAAAGGTACAAATAACGTGCATGATAATCAAAGGTTGGAACTCAAAATAATCTGTGAAAGCAATATATCAATGTCAGCATTTATATAACAAATCCATGGGAAAGTCAGAAATTTACAAGATGCTGAAACATTAAGGCAGCTCTGAAACAGTTGTTTAAAACTAGAATTTAGAATTGAATGATGGTGCTTTACAGTAAAGCATGCAAGCTAATGCAAACAAGTTCATTCTAGGTTGTACTGATGTTTTCTAATTATTGCACCAAACGACATTTGCAAATATTAAGAATGAGGTAAACAGATAACAATAGATCATAGGTGAACCTCGATCATGCGCGATATCCATTGTGCTCCAGTACCCAGCTTCCCACCAAAAAAACTTTGTAACATACACCAGCATCAATATTGTATTTACAAGCATCGAATCAGACACTTTCCCATTCTGCTCATACTGGAATATGAAGAAAACTGAACATATTACTACACCTCCAGAACTGAGACTAGAAAAATCAAAA